>CAJDSM010015256.1:3512-19691 GCA_903981925.1 Ostrea lurida
GGGCTTTCATGTAGAAATAAAAAATACACTCCCAAAAAATTGACATCACTTCAAACCTCACCATAGAACCTCTTTAAATATCTGCAATTTTTACTTAAAAATACTAAGATGCATTGCGGAACAATAAATATTATATATTATATAAATATGATCAACAACGAACCATGTAAATAAAATCCACCGCCAAAATCCGTTTTTGAGGGGTCATTTAAAAAAAAGGTACACTGTACCTGGTATATGTACATTTAAAAAAAACAACAACAACCAAACTCATTTAAGAATGGTTTGCGTGTAAACGAACTCTGGCGGAAGAAATGAAACCACGTGTTGTAAGATGCACGTGCGTGTGAACCCTGACAAATGCAGTACATTAATTTCAACGGTTAGGAATTCAGACAGAAATAAAAGTGGTATGCAAATAAAATGTATGAATACCCCCCCCCCCCCAAAAAAAAAACCCGGCCCACACCATTCGGAACTCCGCGCGTGGCTCGTACCTCGCACACTGTATACGGAGCGTAGCGGAGTTAGCCGAGGATTGCCGATTGGGCCCACACGAGCGTATGAATTTGTACAACGCCTCACCCGGCCTACTTTTCTGATGCGCCTCGTGAACTTGAAGTATAACGGTGTAAAGCGTCGCGGTTCACACCCTCATGTATTTTCAAAAATGAAATCGATGTATTTTTCTTCATCCACACATGTCTAGATACACATCATGCACGCTTCAAAACTTTTGAACTTGGTATAGATTGTCATTATAACCATTGGCTTATTTACTTGTAAGGGGTGGGGGGAGCCGGTGGGGCTCCCTATCCTTAGAGGATTCTTGTCTACAATTAAAAATAAAGCGATCATTATTTTCAATTGTGAGAAGTAAATGACAAGATCATTTCATTTTTTGCTACTTTTATTGGGATAATTTATATTTTAATCACACCCCCCCCCCTCTAAAATGTGTGCCATTTTATACTAATTTAAGTACCAATTATAAACATATATTTCTAGTCGGAGTTCCCTGGACCCCACAAGGGTTTTGCTCCAAATCTAAATCGTATTCATGCACGGTGAATTTATATACATGCTAACTGGTCCCGTAAATGGTACATTATTTAAAATACGAAATTAATTAAAAGTCAGGTTTTTTTTCTTTATTTCCACCTAAAATCAGGAATCAGCAAGTAAAATTTGTTTAAAATAAAGTTTAACGTGAGAGAGAGAGAGAGCGAGAGAGAGAGAGAGAGAGAGAGAGAGAGAGAGAGAGAGAGATTCGATCGGGTTCGGTATCGTGAACCACAGCAGGTGCGCATGAGTGCACACAGCACTGGAAGTCCATACCGGTGCATGAGAGCAGGGTGATAAATGTATGGTAAGTGTTAAGACCGGTTAGAATTTGATAAAAGTGTTAACGCTTAAAAGAATGTGGACATTTGGAGGTTTGCATGATTAGCATGACACTAACAATTCAAGAAAAGTGTAACCGAAGTGAAAGTTGTGTGTATTGGTGGTTGTCACGGAGCCGAGTTGCATAAATGGAAAATTAAATTCCTAGTACACACGCCCTTTCGATCAGGCCACATTGTGGGATGGTTTCGTAATTAAAAAAAAGCGTGATATTTGCATTCGTTTATTTCTTTACGTATTTTTAGAGGTCTTTTATGACTATTGTATGCTAGAGAGAATGTCTTTGTAAACTACAGGTAACAGGATCTGTAGTTGTAGACTTTATTTCAACTATTAGTTTGTTGTTAAGGACGATCTTTTGCATACATATCTATTGTTTTTAACATTTTGTTTTGATTATCAATGCAATTTGAATTGAAGGAATAAGTTGACAAGGAAAGATAACAATAAAAACGCATTAATAAAACAATCTTCCTATTTAGTTAAACTGAAAATCATTAATAGTTATTGAAATTTGATAGGTTTATTTGGCTATTGAAATTAAAAATAATATTCAGTTTTCTCTGTTTTTGTTCATGATTTCTTTCATTTAAAAATTTTCAGAATGTGAACTTTGATCTGTTACCAATGTTTTAAAATTTCCTTTAATAAATAAATACTAGACTAACATACACCGATGTGAAACAGAATAAAAATACTTGCAAAATTATTATGACTACTGTAAAGGGGGGAAATATTCGCTTGGGTTTTATTTTCGCTATATTTGCGACTACACCAACTATCGCGAAAATAAAACCATCACGAAGTGTTGTTCAATGTATTTGGGTTTAGCTCTGAATATTTACTATCCGCGAAATTTACACCATCGGGAAATGCTGAAAGATAGAAATCGCGAAATTTTAGCCTCGCGAAATTAAAGCCCTTTAATTACAGTATTCTTACAATAGGTCAAATTAAATTTCTATGAAGTGTAATGATATAGAAGTTTTAATGAATGTATCTTAGAGTTACTGATATGTAAACATAATGGCACAGTGAAAATAATGAGAGAAAAAAAAATATTGTTCTAAATTTTATTTTCTCTGAGCACCTGCAGACAGTAGTGTAGAATCAACTTTGGTCAGGTTGTGTCCTTCAGGATCTTGGTAGAAATAATATATCAGGGATTTTTTTACCCCTTGAATCCAGGGGCCAGGGCCATCATATTTGGGAAAAATAGCGACATTTGGTTGAAATTGGGAAATTTATTTCGAACTAATTGTTAAGAAAAACAAACAATTATTAAACAATAAACAATTAATGTAACTGGCTTAGCAGATGGTAAATCTATGATATCACAATCTCATTGTGATTGGCTTATTAATAATTTAAAGAAGCTTAAATTTCCTGTCTTCTGGAAGAAAAAAAATCACAAATCTTTTGCAAAAGACTGGCACTGAGGTTGGATGGTCCCCCATGAGAGCATCCTCTGATGATGATGTTAGTCCTGGTGGGCTTGGTCCAGAAAATAATTGGCATATTTTGCAGTAGTAAACATTTTGGAAATATTCCAATATGCAATGTATCCCTATTCCCAGATTCAAACGATATCAACAAAAAATACAGTGAATGTGGGGGCTGAAGTAGATGGGGTGTATTCCATCGAACTTGAATCCTGCCTTTGAGCGTTTCCATGCTCATTATCACTTTCCAGGCCCTTAGATAAATCATAAAGACAAGTAAAGGTTCTGTCCACGCTCCAACTTGACGCAAGTTTTTTTGTTGTGTTCAACTTCAATCTCCACCTCGTTTTAGTCCGCTTCAGCAACCGTAATGCCTTCAGATGTCTCTACATCATCTTTTGATCGTTGGAAATATTATTGAAAAAGCTTGACAGTCTTGCTATCTGCCAATTTAATTTTTTAAAGGATAGAAACTTCGATTTTGGCTCCATGTTGCATGTATTTTCTGTATAACGATCCCGACTTTAAATGCAGTTCAATACATACGCAAATACCGAATAATTTGCTCTACATAATTAATAAACTTCTGTCTGCTTTCTGCATTTTTTTTCCCTGTTCTTTTTCCTTTAATTATTCAGAATATTTCGATCAACAATAAGGATTTTTTATGTAGATTTTTTTTTTTTTCATCATTTGGGAAATTTTAGGTGTTATTTTGGGAAAAAGTTCTGCTTTTCACCATTGGGAATGGGGCCGAATTTCGGCCTCTACAGACCCTAAAAAAATCCCTGTATATGGATTTAAAGTCTGATGACAAAATTGTGTGGCAGTTTTGCAAGCTTCTCTTGTAGTGCTTAAATTAGATTAAATGTGTTCTTGTCAGAATCCTTCTTCCTTATATAGTGTACATGGATTATATTTGTTTATGCCACAAACTCCCTAACCCAGGGAATTTTAAGGAACACAATCAGGGTCGAAAATTTAAGAGATGGAATATTAAAAGTCTTCAAAGATCGTTTTCAAAACTACAAGTTTACAAACTGTCAAGTTTACAATGCAGCATCCCCATACATTGTAGATTCATATAGATAGCATTATGGCCATTGGGTCCCAGGGCTGAATACAAATTGGCCATGGTGTTGTTAACCTGAGTCTACATAAACACAATAGACATGTTGGAAAATGCAACTGCTCAGGTGAACTATGTGGCCAGTGGGCCTCTTTAATACATGGACAAATTTATGAAAATACTGGATACACTTTGAGGAATGCATATAGAATGAGAACATCATCTTTATGATCAACTATAATTTATTTACAGAGACTAGCTTACAACCCAAGCGGGTCTTCATCAGGTATAAAGCAAATCATGTTACACTTTGTTATGTAAAAAGTCTTTTAAAAATTGGATAGACGGTAGAATTATTTGACTGAATTTAGATAACATAGCTGTTTAATGCCAGGTTTGGGTCTTTCTTGAACACTTTGGTTTATGAATGATATTTTGCTATAACAGAAAGAATGATCCCTATTGTTTTTTTATATCTCTGCAAGTGAAGGAGGTTTATAGCAATCCTGTGTTCTGTCTGTTCATCCACTACTACTCTAAAACTACTCAACAGAATTCTGTGAAACTTTTAGAGATTCTTTGTTACATGATACTACATTTGTATTGTGTACAAACTAATTTAAATTTTGGTCTGAATGATTTTCAGGGAGGGGGGAGGGGGAGCTCACAGATTTCTAATTAGTTGTGAAGTTTTGTAGTACTGAGGGGAAGATCACCAGGTCTCATATTGTGAAAAATAGTGTTTTTATGATATCTGAAATCGTATGTCAAAGTGATTGGGCTTAGAGAATAAAATTTTATCCATGTGCAAAACGTTAGGTCCACTAGTCACAACCATGTAAACTACAGCCTCTCTTAGCACCAGGCCTCTTGAGAGATCCTTTTCCTTAATTAAACATTTGTTTCTAGGTTTCTCTAGGTCAAGACAACTATTTGAGCTCTGTTATTACCAAAATGAATTTTTATTTAGATAAGAAGGTCAAGGTCACTGTATTCCATGTATAAAGTAATATAAAATGGTTTTCATATGATACCTCAAATACTATTTTGGCATAAGCAATGGAAGATAAGGTCAAGGTAACAAATGGTAAGAAATGGTTTCTTGATATCTCAGATACTTGAGCTTTTATCAATGATATGACAGGTCAAGGTCAGGGTATGAGTCATAGGAAATCATCCGTGGATCACATGATTCACATCTTAGAAACTCTTATTCAGCCAAGACTTCTCATCTAGGAACAAGGATCTCTGTTACTCTTCAGTTTAAAATGTCAATTTAGGTTACCAGCATCTTCACTGGTCAAGGGTTTTTTGGTTCTCTCTGTTCCGTATAATGAGGAGGGGAGTGGACAGAAAACCTTAGGGTAGCCAAGGGAGGTCACCAGCTCAAGCAAGGATAAAAAAAAAATGTCTCTAGGTCATTCCTGTAGTAATTGTGATTTAGCTTTGAAACTTTGCAGAGTCTTTATAAAATGTTCAGCTCAGAATAAATATGACCTCAGGAGAGAGATCTGTTTAAATTCACTTAATTTTTTAATAAATTAGATATGTTTTGTTATGTTCTCATGATTAGATCAGACCTGTATTTGTTGATGAAGATCTATTTAGATAGATGTAGGTATTGTTAATTTCAATATCAATAATTTCTCAGGCTAAGAACTCCCTACATAATTATTGCTATTGTGTGCAGTCATCCTGAATGTCTCTCTTGGTATTTCTGTCTGGTAACTTGTATTGTGATACCATCAGTCGTGTTACTGCAGAAAGACTAGGATACGTATACAACTCGATATTAAACTTGCATCTTATCAATCGCTGTTACACAAGTACGTGTCGGCGCCCTCGAGAGAGGTTAATATGGAGTGATTGTTTATACATGTATCTATACAATTCAAATCTCAAGATTAAAAGATACATGTGAGTTGCAGATTGATATTGCTTGATTTGTAAATTGCACGTGTCTGTTTAGTGTGTTGGTAGGGCGTTTTTGATTAATGGTAACACTTTACATGCTGAAAGATTGGATACATTTGTCATTATCAAAATAGGAAGAAAATCAGGATTCCCATCATCCTTTCCCTTTAATGTTATTGATTTATTTAGACATGATTCATTATAAGAAAGCATGCAAACATGGGTGAAAATATAGAAATGATATGTCTGACAAGTTCTTGTCTAGCTGCTGATATAACACATACTTGTAGACAATATATTTTAAAAATGTAAATGGAAGATATGTACACAAGTCAAAACTTATTTAGTGAAAAATTGCAGTTGTAGGGAGAAATCAAAGTTGTGTGTATTTGTGTTGGGAGGGGGGGGGGGGGGGGGGCATCAAACTCATTTTGAATAGATGCACAATCTCAATGTTAACTTGCTGAACTTACCACATTAAGAGATAGGTAGCAAAAATTTGAAACGACAAAGGATATATGACTGAAGCTTACTCACATATTTGTGTCTTCACAATGGAGAAGTGGACAGGCTTGTCCACTTCTTGGAAGAGAATAGAAGTTGGAGTGTTTCAAAAGGAAATCAGCTGTTATGACACAGATGTTAATCATCCTAAAGTTTTCTTTAACTTCATTGTACATGCATAATTGATTTTTTTTTTTTTTTTTTTTTACTGATGATGCTTTCAAGGTTTTGTTGTTATGATGAAAGTAAAAATATTTTTGTTGGAAAATGCATGAGTGGGCATACAAGAAAGTATTGACAGTTTTCTCACAAAGTGTGGAAGATCTCTCTTCTGTTCAATAAAATGGAGAATGTTCAAGTTGAAATGAGAACAAATGTCTTATGTCTCATGATATAATATCAAAATACTAATCTGTATTTATCTTTTAATTCCAGCTGTTTTCTGGTAGCATTGTAAATTAGAAGAACAGTGCAGAAATGGGGAAAGGAGGGAAACGGCTGGCTACCTACTCTTATGAGGAAGTGTCCAAACACGACAAACGAAATGACCGATGGATAATAATTAATAATGAAGTATACAACATCACAGATTGGTCTAGACGTCATCCTGGTGGCTCCAGGGTCATCGGGCATTACGCCGGACAAGACGCTACTGTGAGTTCCTTTCTGTGATCAAAGTAATATTGATTAATTAGGGGTAACTTAAAGCCAGGAAGTATCCAGGAAGTTAAAACAGGGCCTAGTAATTAGCAATTCTACGTCCATTTATAGGTAGTGCAGATTATCGAGCGTTATACAAGAGAGATGGGACATGTTTAGCATGATTATATGACCCTTATTGATCACAACATGAACAGAAAAAACATTTGCATCTCCATAGTAATTGTGCAATATCTCACGTACACATCCTGAGTCTGGCATGAGACGTTCTATACCCAGATAGGGCAAGGTTTTACCTGCGTGAACGCCAACACACTTACCACATTACACTCAGATTTAAAGGAAAGCTCTTGGTGACTAAAGTATGTCAGTTTTAAAATCTACTGCTGGACATGCATGTATACAGATACACAGAAAAGGGGACTTTTAAAATATCCCGATGTTCTAACTATGATTTAAGAAATGAAAGTACTTTTTACAAAAAAAAACTTGAATGTCCTGTGAACTCTATCTGAGTAGACTCGTTGGGTGTTCTTGTCAGCGAGTTTGTCAGCTTGTTGCTTTTCAGGCTAAGTAATGCCTGTATTTACATGTATAAATTCTAAATTTGTCAAAATATGAACCATGAAAGGCAATGAAAGCCACTCTGATAAAAAGGCAATATTGCAAAAGAGTTAACCAGTTTGTTTTTATTTCATTCACAGAAACATGGCTGCTTGCTACTAGCTGTTGAATTCATGTTTGTGCAAATAAGTTATGATTACTCAATTTTGTCATTTCGCGGAGATAAGAACACTGGGTCTATCAACCTTTTTAAATCGCCAGAGTTTACTTAGAATTATTTCTTTAAAAGTTTGGTAATCTCCATTCTTAAATGGCATGGTGTTTAAATTCCATCACTGCACACGACTGAACTTTGTGACCTTAACTTACACAACAAGAATTTTATTAAGTGCATAGAGGTATATCAAGGTTATAAGGTTTCTTATACAAATCAAAAGTGGATAGACTTTCATATTGTAGGCATTATTAAAATCAGAAGTCTTGCTTATGCAGTGGGTGCCAGGTTAAATTGGAGGTTTCTATGGATTTGTCACAAGTTGACCAAACACATGATGCTGTGTGTTTAATTATTTTTCATATATGAACATAATCAAAATTAACGAAGGACTATTCTCCTAGAGCCCTGTGCACAGGCCTCCCTCCAGTCCTTAAACTGAAAAAAAAACTTCAGTCAAAATTTTGAGTACTTATATTAAAATCTGCTAGTTTATAGAAAAATGAAATTCAAATCATATTAGATATTTTATTTGTATATGAAAATAATTGCAAAAGTTAGTAAAAAATGAAACGTAGGCTGAAATGTAGACTCAAGTCTATTCTCAGTTTGTTGTCTTGAACACATGCAGGCCTTTTGAAAATGTACCTAAAATTTAGCTTTAAACTTGTGAGTTTTTATGCCCCCTTCATTGGAAGTTTGGGAACATATAGTGTTTAATCTATCTGTTTGTCTGCAGAAACTGTTAACATTAGCCAGACATTTCAATGGATGGTGATGGTACCAAAAGTTATGACCTTGACCTTAAACCTACTTTTGAAAAACTTTAACTTTGGCCTGAACAGATGGCAAAATGTCCTGCTTATAAATGACCAGTTTATACATGATCTACCATAAACCTTACATTGATTATACTAATTAGAATACACACTGAAAATCATTGTTTGTTATGACATATATATTATAATAATGTTTGCTTTCAGCATATGCTATGGTTTCTAAACTACACCCAGCATAGGAATGATTTTACCTGTGAGATCACACCATTAATTAACAAAGGTTATGACGTAGAGTCGCCGAAAAACCATATAAAAATAAATTACTTGAATAGCATTATAATCACATGACATTTTCCTCATGTTGGTTTATTTTTTTGTTCAATGCAATCCATACTAATAAGAAAAAACTGACATCCGAGTAGGGGCAAATATCATGATTGGAACCAAATGACTCTCGTCTAATTCCTAATACCAATATAAATCTTAATCAGCACAGTGTTACTAATCAATATTCCTATCGATAATGCAGAACATGGACTATTCAACATGGTCATTTTGCCAAGTGAAAAACAAACAACAAAGCAAACACTGATTCTGTGTGAAAGATATTTCGTTTACTCAAACATCATTTGCACATAAAGTGGCTCACACTTTTTTTTACAACCCCCAAACCACCACAGTGGAGCCCTCGATACACCTGAGCCACTCTAACTATGAATGCTGTGAAACGCACAACAGCCGTTTTTAGTTCCCATTAGGCTAACAAGCCTAGACAAATACCTTGTCCATCACATCCCTATCATAAAAAAAAATGACAAAGCCATGGCCATCACGAGCCCGCTGGCCAATCCTAAATACCAGAGGAGGGATGTCACAAAGTCATGACCCTGAAACCACCTCACGCAGATCTCTTGGCTCCCTGCAAGTTATAAGTCAGGACTCACAAACAACTTCAATCGGACTCGACCACAGATCTACTATGTACATTATTTAGTTACTTGATTGCGTCTACCCGATAATGAACCTGCCCACACAGACCGCGGCCACAATTCCAACAAGCTATGGCGGCCAAGCCCCTCACTAATCCCTGCCCCTAGAAACAAAACTGACCCCTAATGAAGGTACAAATATAAGAGATTGGCAAACAGATGATAAATGTGTTAATAACTGATTGAAAAAAACGCATGCATTACGGTTTAATCACTGTTAGCACCTGAAGTGAGTCACCAACAGAACATAACTAGCTGACAAGGCCACATGGCATTACATTTGTGAGACAACAAGTAGGAGAAATAATTGCATCCTGCAGCATTTCTGCATCACGAGATAACCCTCAGACGTTCCTGTCGCCTTTTCCAGTCTTGCACAAGCATTTATGCCACGTTTCATCATGATTTTGCTGAATTGCCTCTATGCAAAGAAAAAATTGAACATCTCTTTCTCTGCATCGAATAGTGCGAAGCTTTTTCGGTTGATAACTCTGATTGCAAATGCATTACCAGAACAAAGCCATTCCTTCTCCACTCATAAACAGTTACCTTGACAAATCCCATAATAAAGGAATCAATTGAGAAACTGCGATGTACGATCCTCTTCAAACCGTTTGACGATTCTTCTAATCAATACTGGACAGCCTGTCACTGGTCCCAAAATCATGCTCCGAAGCCACCCCAACACGTGTGCCTTTATTAAATACAAAATACAACGTCACTTGTCCTATTAGTTGTGTCAAGTCGTATTATATCTAATAGAACCTAATACATTCTCCAAAATCTCCTAGTTCGACAGATGCTTCATCTAAACCTCGCTGATTCAGCTTGTAAATTATATACACTCATACCGCGTTATCCCACGCCGCCACTACCTGCCGTGCGCACTAACCAAAATGTACTCTTGCGCTCGCGAATAAAACAACAAGAAACCACATTCCTAGCCTAAACGCACTCAGAACAGTATTCCATATTTTGATTTTTGATGATCTGAATTTGTCAAGTTCATTTCCAACGATCGTATTACCAAAAAATCTCCAAGAAGTAGTTCTGGGTTCAATATTAACATCTTATGGTGACCATATCTAATACGACGGATTCACGATTATACTAATGTGCTGTGTACTGATTACATCAAATGGCTAAGGGCATGTTGTATCTTTTTTTAAAGTTTCTAGGGAAGAACTAAATACCTCTAACCAAACAAAGGCATAGCAACATAAGCCAAAATTCTTGAGGAGATGAAAATTTGCATATGGTATCAAGCAAGTCAAAAATGGATCTGGAACAGTAGACAAAGCTCTTGGTAGATTATAAGCATGATCTGCATGCTTCAGCAATGTTGAGACTAAACTTGAATAATTAAACATAAAAAAATAAAGACCACATAAATGAACATCTTATTTCAATATCTTTTAACTACTACACAGTGACCGTTATTATAACTGTAATACATTTACACGAGTACAGTTTCATGTCTTCCATGGAACAACATTCTATGGTAATGAAATATAAATGAAAGGAATAGACAGATTTTTCTAGCGAATAATAGATAATTGCATGTATAAATTTTGAATTATTTTTTCCTTACCCACCTGTGCAATTAGCAACAGAACATCCACCAAAACTTTTTTTTAACAATACTGTGCAATTTAAAACACCTTTCTGGACCTCACAGTCCTTAAAGGTCATGACAACAAAAGTTCAAACATCACTTTTCGGCTAAAATAAGTCAATAACATTTGTATATGTTGGACCCTGCAGTTCTTTACATCGATATTAAAACTACAATAAAATTATTCTTATAAAATAACAAAGTGCTAGGGACGAAACAATAGCAGATATTATCTATTTTTTTTAAACGGTCACTGTTTATGTGAAGGAATTCATTCTATAAGCAGTTCACTGTTACGCTTGGTTCTTACTACCACTAGATATCATACATCTTGTGATTCTTGCACCATGGCAACATACCGGCATTACTGTTTATACCAAACAGCCTCCAGTAGTTTTGGTTTTTTTTTTAAATAAATTTTCTCAAAAGACACTCTTTCTGTTGCATGCAAAATTAATTTGGGAAATTGCTCCTATACGCACAGGAAAAAGGCTGATGACACCTCATGATTACACCCTTAATTATCTCTTAATCTATTGAGTATTGTGTAAAGTAAATAGCAAATAGTATATCATTCCATATTTATCACAATGATATTCTTTTATGTCAATATTGATATTTCTATTCCAAACACACGATAATCATTTAAAACCACACAAGACGATCATCATCATTAGCTGATCACGCATGATGAGAAATGCACTTGACAATTGGAATGATGGTAGCTGCATTATTGAGTAGGCTGAAAATCATATGCCTTAATACAAACACTTTTAATATCAGAAACACAGGGGCACCATTTTACTACCACAACCAAACTGATTATTTTGATACAATCGACCATTATTCATTGTACAATCTGCGGTTCTTTATAGATATGCCATGAATTTACACTTTTTTTTTAATTTAAAAAAAGTGCAGCTTTAAGTGAATCGGAGAAAATAACTTTTGGTCTTCAGCAGCGAAGCATTTTTTAAGATGGTCACTAATATGGAATTCCAATGTTGGAATTGCGGTGCATATAAGCAAAAAGCTTTAGTTTAATGTAACAGCGTGAATTAGTGCTGGTCTATTTCTCTATCCCTCTATCCCATGTGTCCACATCTGATAAACTACAATAATATCAGATTAAGTATTATATAATTATATATATGAATGAAAACAACTCTGAGAGTTTATATTGCATAGCAATACATAGCCCCTACCAAATTACCAAACATTATTTGGACTGCAACCAATATTATAATGCATTATGTAGGGCTATATCATATTTATGGTAAAGCCCAGGAATAGGACAAGGACCATAACTCAGATGAAAAAATGAATCGATCGGAATACCAAACTCAAAACTTGATCTGTAACTGGTATGGCCAAAGCAATGTACCAATGTCAACTGAATATCTGCAAGCAGTGAGAAAAAAAAGTGACCAAACACTGATGAACTTTATGAATTTTCTAAGTCCTCCAAGGCCATAAACTCAGCTGAAATATGGCATCGATCGAAACCAATCTCGAACTTGGTCTGTAAACTTGGTATGGCCAACAGCAATGTAACCATATCTTGCAAAGCAGTGAGAAAAAAAGTGCCGGAAAACTGATTACCGGACTGACGACAGGACCAGAACGGACGAGTGCAACCTAAATTCCCCTTCGACATTCGGTCAGTATGGGGAACTAATTCAAACTTCGTCAGGTTAGGGACTAAAAAAAAAAGCAAGATATGTACAGTTCACAAATACTGTACTTCATATTTTTGATAAAACTGTTGTTGAACATGTTAAATTCTAATTAATTTTACGTAATAACAATAATGTGATAATTAATATATTAAGCATATCATATTAAGCGCCTGAATGTTCTAGTAATTAGGAAGTTCAAACATGAAAATTTACTCAGCTAAAACATGAAAATAACGGTCGTCCAATGAACGTCTCTCTTCTTCAACACGCTTCTCTACGCTATGTTTATCAGAATTGAGTGCATGACATTTGAACAGGAAAAAACAGGAATGATTATTTAAGAAAAGGATTTATTCTACAGCCAGTTCGTGCTTTTTCAAACTGCTTTGATATGGTGGGGGGAATGCTTTATTAATAATAATCTTGCATAGAGAAAGGTGCTACAATGCTAAATCTGCAGGAACGAAAGTGCTAATATGCTACAAAATGCTTTCAATCTTTAAAATCATTATTCATTTTTACAAAAAAATAAAAAACATTTACCACAAAATTAAACAAAATTTATGCTTTCATCAGAAAAGGATTGGTAAACAATGACAAGGTGTGCTTACTGTAGTATAAAACAAATCAATATCGAACTGTTGATGTATTTCATCACCCATTTACCAGTAAATTAACATGCTCAAATTATTCGCTGCCATCGCTTCAGCAAAACTTTTACCTGCACATTGCGGTTATAAAACAGCAGAGACAGGAAGGGAGCCACCTGTACCGAAAGTAGACAGTGTTTGAGGTAAAGCCATCGCCCTTCCACATGACCAGGATGTGAGCCAGGTGCAAAAAAAAGAACAAGTTAGCTGGCGTTTTTTTGAACCAAGTCCTAAAACAACAAAAAACAACAACTGCTACTGATACACCTTTACAATTTCAGATGGAAATTCAATTCTTTGTTTTTGTAATTTTGTACCATGCAAAACTGCAACAATGACATCAATTCATTGATAATTTGTTTTGTTTCATTTCCCATTGAGAATATTACACTCTTATGGGAGACATCACCCATTCCAGTAAGGCTGGGTAAATTAAAAACTTACGGCTAATAGAAGTGAGTGTTCTTTATGCCTTGCACACCTGCTTGCGACAACGGCGACCACCCTTTTTAAGGTCATATCCGAAGACCTGTGATTCTCACTTTTAAATGCAGAGCTCTTGGCGATGAAGCAATCACTACCTATATTTAACGTTCTTAGGGTTTGACGCGACCAACTCCAATCATGGGGCATTTGACATGGCACAACCTCCCAATCAGAGGCGAGAGCCTCTACCACTGAGCCACCGCAATCATTATGCTATGAATTAATACTGCTGTAAGAATTAAGAATGAGGAAAAAAGAAAGCATGACCACATTTATGCTGTGTTTGTTTCGTACACTGGCTATCCTATCTGGAACACCATACCAGTACATGTTTCCTACTAAGGTTTATTATAAACGCACTGCTTGGATACCCAAAGATCTTGTAAGGGACTAGAGAACACTGACAAAGTCAGCAAGGGGCCCCGCTGAGGCAATGTTTTTACTATACACATCTGCATATGTTAAACCTAAACAAGTGCTGCAAAATTTCAGTTCATCACAATTATAGAATTTTGAGTTGTAGTTTTCACAAAATATTGCAAAATCTTGTGACAGAACACTAAATATGCAAAATCTGAGTGAATATTTTAATCCAAAAATGAATTTTTTTTCCCAAAATCATTGGCCCCAATAAAAACTAAATTGCAATGTGCACAAATCTGCAGTATGTGATGAAACAATTGTGCAAAAGTTCCTATGTACATTTATAGGGGTTTTGAAGGTTTTAGTGCTTTCACAAAATATTGTTTGCAAAATCTGTGAATTAATCATTTTGGAAAATGATTTTTTCCCCAAATTATTAACCCCCTGAAAAACCAAATTTCCAATTGCAATCTGCATATGGTGGCGATGAACAAGAGTGCAAAAAAATTTCAGCTATGTACAATGTATAGATAGTTCACAAAAACTTGTTGACAGACAGCGGACGAAACCAAATGAAAACTATAGAGCGCCGCGGTCCTCTTCCACAACGGCAAGTAAAACTTTTCAAAATCCCTCTCATGGTTTTTGACACTGCCAAACTATATATTTACCAAATGTTAATACACATTTTATTCCCAAATTTAGCACATTCCAGCAAGGAAAACCGTTCTGGAGCAACTAATTTAGTGCAACAAAACCATCTAGGTCACAGCCATCCTGTGGATGTGGGCCACCTCCCATTGAGGTCAATGCATTCTGAAAATTTTTAGATGTTTGGTACAACCTAGTGTTGTTCCCTTGCAATAGACAGGCGACAGATGCTTTCATATTAGCACAGCAAACTCCGTGAAAACCGCTCTATATGCATGAGCGCAGATTTTTGTCATTAGCGACATCAGAAACGGAGCGGGTCAAAGATTTGCGTTTTAATTCACAATACACACTAATCTCCTAAATGAAGCGAAAAATGATTGCATTACCAATTTCTCAGCATTTCTCTGAGGTCCCTGAAAATCTTTCTCCAGCGAAAAGAATTGACATTTACCTACCCCCTTCTGCAACACTCCCAATAATGAATAGGGGAGGTACTTCTGCACCTGGTCAAGGTTATTATGAAAGCCCGGAAAGCATCCTGTCAAATTCCAACCACAATAGTATTCGTGATCAGTGTGCATTACCGGTAGAGCGAGGAAAGTCGCCTATACAAACATGATTTTGTATCTAGATTCTACTTTTGTGAAATTAATCATACGCAAAACAATGATTTGTATCTAGTGTTCTTATCTTTGTGAGGATATTCATTTATAGTGAACAATGATTTTTGTATCTAGATTCTATCTTTGTGTGAAATAATCATAACCAAACAATGATTTTGTATCTAGATCTATCTTTGTGAGGAAATAGTCATAGCGAACAATGATTTTGTATCTAGATTCTCATCTTTGTGAGGAATATATTATAAGCGAACAATGATTTTTGTAGTCTAACGTTCGATGCTTTTGTTGGAATAATCATACCAAACAAATATTTTGTATCTAGATTCTATCTTTGTGCAGGAATAGTAGTTACTGAGCGAACAATTGATTTTGTATCTAAGATTCTATCTTGTGTAATATAGTCATACGCGAACAAATGATTTTGATATAGATTCTATCTTCGTTGGAGGGAAATATAGTCATTAAGCGAAAATGGATTTGTATCTAGACTCTATTCTTCGTTCGCGGAATATCGACATAGCCAAAGTAAAAATGATTTTTGTATCTAGATGTCTATCTTCGTGAGGAATA
>CAJDSM010015256.1:21966-32897 GCA_903981925.1 Ostrea lurida
CCGCCCTTCACTGCAATGGTGATGTCTCCAATATGAGTGAAATATTCTCAATGGGATGAAAAACAAACAAATTATCAATGAATTGATGTCATTTTGCAGTTTTGCATGGTACAAAATACAACAAGAATTGAATTTCCATCTGAAATTGTAGGTGTAATCAGTACATTGTTGTTTTTGTTGTTTTAGGACTTGTTCAAACCCAGCTACTTGTTCTCTTTTTGCACCTGGCTCACATCCTGGTCATGGAGGCGATGGCTTACCTCACACTGTACTACTTCGGTACAGGGTGGCTCCCTTTCCTGGTCTCTGTCTGTTTATACGCAACTGTGCAGGTAAGTTTGCTGAAGCGATGGCACAATAAATGAGCATGTTAATGTTACTGGTAAATGAGTGATGAAATACACAGTCGATATTGATTTGTTTATACAGTACACCTGTCATTGTTTACCAATCCTTTCTGATGAAGCATAATTTTGTTTAATTTTGTGGTAATTTTTTTTTATTTTTTGTAAAAATGAATAATGATTTTAGATTGAAAGCATTTTGTAGCATATTAGCACTTTCGTCCTGCAGATTATAGCATTGTAGCACTTTCTCTATGCAGATTATTATAGCATTTCCCCCCACCATATCAAGCAGTTTGAAAGCCACGAACTGCTGTAGAATCCTTCTTAAATAATCATCCTGTTTTTCCTGTTTCAAATGTCATGCACTCAATTCTGATAAACATAGCGGTAGAGAAGCGTGTTGAAGAAGAAGAGACGTTTCATTGGACGACCCTTATTTTCATGTAGCTGAGTAATTTTCATGTTGAACTTCCTAATTACTGAACATTCAGCAGCTTAATATGATATGCTTAATATATTAATATTCACACATTTATGTTATTACGTAAAATTAATTAGAATTTAACATTGTCTCAACAACAGTTTATCAAAATATAAGTACAGGTATTTGTGAACTGTACATATATGGTGCTTTTTTTAGTCCCCCCACCGACGAAGTTGAATTAGTCCCCTACCGACGAAGTCGAAGGGGACTTTAGGTTTGCACTCTGTCCGTCTGTCTGTCCGTCAGTCCGGTAATCAGTTTTCCGCACTTTTTTTCTCACTGCTTGCAGATATGGTACATTGCTTTGCCATACCAAGTTACAGACCAAGTTCGAGATTGGTTTCGATCGATCCATATTTCACTGAGTTATGGCCTTGGACTTAGAAAATTTCATAAATTATCAGTTTTCGGCACTTTTTTTTCTCACTGCTTGCAGATATTCATTTGACATTTGGTACATTGCTTTGCCATACCAAGTTACAGATCAAGTTTGAGTTTGGTTTCGATCGATTCATTTTTTCACTGAGTTATGGTCCTTGTCCTATCCTGGCTTTACCATAAATATGATATAGCCTACATAATGCAATTATAATATTGTTGCAGTCCAATAATGTTGTAATTGGTAGGGGACTATGTATTGCATGCAATACTCTCAGAATTGCTTGTTTTCATATATATAATTATATATACATGTATCTGATATTCATTGTATGTTTATCAGATGTGGACACATGGGTAGAGGGATAGAGAAATAGACCAGCACTAATTCACGCTGTTACATTAAACTAAAGCTTTTGCTTATATGCACCAATTCCAAATTGGAATCCATATTTAGTGACCCATCTACTAAAATGCCTTCCTGCTGAAGACCAAAAGTACTTTCTACGATTCACTTTAAAGCTGCACTTTTTTTAATTAAAAAAAGTGTAAATTCATGGCATATCTAAAGAACAGCAGATTGTACATGGAAATATGGTCGATGTATCAAAATATCAGTTTTTGTGGTAAGTAAAATGGGCCCCTGTGTTTCTGATATTAAAAGTGTTTGTATTAAGGCAATGGATTTTCAGCCTCACTCAATAATGCAGCTATCATTCCATTGTCAAGGCATTTCCTCATCATGCGTAGATCAGCTAATGATGATGATCGTCTTGTGTGGATTTTATGATTATCGGGTGTTTGAATAAGAAATAGTCAATATTGACATAAAGAATATCATTGTGATAAATATGGAATGATATCACTATTTGCTATTTACTTTACACAATATCAATAGATTAAGGATAATTAAAGGTGTTATCAGGTGCACCTTTTTCCTGTGCGTATATGGAGAAATTTCCCAAATTAATTTGCATGCAACAGAAAGAGTGTCTTTTGATGAAAATTTATTTTAAAAAAACCAAAACTACTGGAGCTGTTTTGGTATAACCGGTATGTGCCATGTGCAAAGAATCACAAGATGTAGATATCGTAGTGGTACAGTAAAACCAAGCTACAGTGAACATGCTTATAATGAATTCCTTCACATACAGTGACCGTTTATAAAAAAAAAAGATAAATTCTCTATTGTTCGTCCCTAGCACTTTGTTATTTATAAAGAAAATTTTTATTGTAGTTTTAAATCGATGTAAAGACTGCAGGTCCAACATATACAAATGTATTGACTTATTTTAGCCTGAAAAAGTGATGTTGAATTTTGTTGTCATGACCTTTAGACTGTGAGGTCTCAGAAAGGTGGTTTATGCACTAGTATTTTAAAATTTCTGATGGTAGGTTCATGTTGTAATTGCACAGGTGGTAGGAAAAAATAATTCAAAATTTAATACATGCAAATATCCTATTATCCTAGAAAAATCTTGTCTATCCTTTCATTTCATATTCATTTTACCATAGAATGTTGTATCCATGGAAGACATGAAACTGTACGTGTATGTATTAAAAGTGTAAAACGGCACTGTGTAGTAGTTATAAGATATTTGAAATAAGATGTTCATCTTTAAATTATTAGCTCAACTGAAGCATCAGATCAGCTTATAATCACCAACCCTTACCAAAAAGAACTGCATTGATTTTGCATTGAAGTAGCATTTTTATTCAAAGCATTGAAATAGCATTGACATAACATTTTGAAAAATGTATAAGGGAACTTGCATTAGAAAATAAACATTGAATTGACAGTTTCCATTGAAAAAGCATGACACTGGCATTAAAAGGCATTAGTATTGCATGGAATATGCATTGAGACTACATGGGAATCCCATTGAAGTTGCATTAGACTTGCATTAGACTGGCATTAAATTTAGCATTTTGCATTGAAATGAGTCATAATAATGACATTTAAATGGCATTGAAAAGACATTGATGCAATTATGGCACATTCAAATGATGTCATACATAACTTGTTAATTAAATGCTTTCTTGCATTAATAATCCTGGGAAGAGAGAATTTCGGTATCTTCAAAAAGTAGGATATTTTTTTTAACTAAGTTCTCCTTGCCTCCACACCCAATTTATCAAACACACAATCAAATTACGGCACTTGCTTCATTTTTCTATAAAAATTCTACTCGTAGAATACTTGTACGATCACCACAATCACAAATATTATTCACAATCCACAACTCTTTTGTTCTGTCATTTATTGGTTCACACAGACGGTGTGTTTTCTGCCTCGTAATGGTCACAATCAACTGTAATCCTTCAAATTGGTACCGTGACACCCTTGAAAGCCTGGACGTTTTTAGTGCACAATCCCTGGCGGCAATGCACTCCATTCCTGATAGTTCACGGAAAAAAAAATGAGTTTTTCCTCAATTCATAAAGGTGTGTAAGTTTCCCATTTCTTGTTTGACAATCTCTCTCATATTCTCAATGGGATGAAAAACAAACAAATTATCAATGAATTGATGTCATTTGCAGTTTTGCATGGTACAAAATTACAACAAGAATTGAATTTCCATCTGAAATTGTAGGTGTAAATCAGTACATTGTTGTTTTTGTTGTTTTAGGACTTGTTCAAACCCAGCTACTTGTTCTTCTTTTTGCACCTGGCTCACATCCTGGTCATGGAGGCGATGGCTTACCTCACACTGTACTACTTCGGTACAGGGTGGCTCCCTTTCCTGGTCTCTGTCTGTTTATACGCAACTGTGCAGGTAAGTTTGCTGAAGCGATGCACAATAAATGAGCATGTTAATGTTACTGGTAAATGAGTGATGAAATACACAGTCGATATTGATTTGTTTATACAGTACACCTGTCATTGTTTACCAATCCTTTCTGATGAAGCATAAATTTTGTTTAATTTTGTGGTAATTTTTTTTTATTTTTTGTAAAAATGAATAATGATTTTAGATTGAAAGCATTTTGTAGCATATTAGCACTTTCGTCCTGCAGATTATAGCATTGTAGCACTTTTCTCTATGCAGATTATTATAGCATTTCCCCCCACCATATCAAGCAGTTTGAAAGCCACGAACTGCTGTAGAATCCTTCTTAAATAATCATCCTGTTTTTCCTGTTTCAAATGTCATGCACTCAATTCTGATAAACATAGCGGTAGAGAAGCGTGTTGAAGAAGAAGAGACGTTCATTGGACGACCCTTATT
Organism: Ostrea lurida; assembly: GCA_903981925.1. Lineage (NCBI taxonomy): Eukaryota > Metazoa > Mollusca > Bivalvia > Ostreida > Ostreidae > Ostrea > Ostrea lurida. The sequence continues at coordinate 26,406 of CAJDSM010015256.1, forward strand.
TTCATGTAGCTGAGTAATTTTCATGTTGAACTTCCTAATTACTGAACATTCAGCAGCTTAATATGATATGCTTAATATATTAATTATCACACATTATTGTTATTACGTAAAATTAATTAGAATTTAACATTGTCTCAACAACAGTTTATCAAAATATAAGTACAGGTATTTGTGAACTGTACATATATGGTGCTTTTTTTAGTCCCTAACCTGACGAAGTTTGAATTAGTCCCCTACCGACGAATGTCGAAGGGGATTTAGGTTGCACTCTGTCCGTCTGTCTGTCGTCAGTCCGGTAAATCAGTTTTCCGCACTTTTTTTCTCACTGCTTGCAGATATGGTACATTGCTTTGCCATACCAAGTTACAGACCAAGTTCGAGATTGGTTTCGATCGATCCATATTTCACTGAGTTATGGCCTTGGACTTAGAAAATTTCATAAATTATCAGTTTTCGGCACTTTTTTTTCTCACTGCTTGCAGATATTCATTGACATTTGGTACATTGCTTTGCCATACCAAGTTACAGATCAAGTTTGAGTTTGGTTTCGATCGATTCATTTTTTCACTGAGTTATGGTCCTTGTCCTATTCCTGGCTTTACCATAAATATGATATAGCCTACATAATGCAATTATAATATTGTTGCAGTCCAATAATGTTTGTAATTGGTAGGGGACTATGTATTGCTATGCAATATAAACTCTCAGAATGCTTGTTTCATATATATAATTATATATACATGTATCTGATATTCATTGTATGTTTATCAGATGTGGACACATGGGTAGAGGGATAGAGAAATAGACCAGCACTAATTCACGCTGTTACATTAAACTAAAGCTTTTGCTTATATGCACCAATTCCAAATTGGAATCCATTAGATCCCACTTACCAAAATGCCGTCCTGCTGTGAAGACCAAAAGTACTTTCTACGATTCACTTAAAGCTGCACTTTTTTTAATTAAAAAAAGTGTAAATTCATGGCATATCTAAAGAACAGCAGATTGTACATGGAAATATGGTCGATGTATCAAAATATCAGTTTTTGTGGTAAGTAAAATGGGCCCCTGTGTTTCTGATATTAAAAGTGTTTGTATTAAGGCAATGGATTTTCAGCCTCACTCAATAATGCAGCTACATCATTCCATTGTCAAGGCATTTCCTCATCATGCGTAGATCAGCTAATGATGATGATCGTCTTGTGTGGATTTATGATTATCGGGTGTTTGAATAAGAAATAGTCAATATTGACATAAAGAATATCATTGTGATAAATATGGAATGATATCACTATTTGCTATTTACTTTACACAATATCAATAGATTAAGGATAATTAAAGGTGTTATCAGGTGCACCTTTTTCCTGTGCGTATATGGATTCCCAAATTAATTTGCATGCAACAGAAAGAGTGTCTTTTGATGAAAATTTATTTAAAAAAACAAAAAAACCAAAACTACTGGAGCTGTTTTGGTATACCGGTATGTGCCATGTGCAAAGAATCACAAGATGTAGATATCGTAGTGGTACAGTAAAACCAAGCTACAGTGAACATGCTTATAATGAATTCCTTCACATACAGTGACCGTTTATAAAAAAAATAGATAATTCTCTATTGTTCGTCCCTAGCACTTTGTTATTTATAAGAAAATTTTATTGTAGTTTTAAATCGATGTAAAGACTGCAGGGTCCAACATATACAAATGTATTGACTTATTTTAGCCTGAAAAAAGTGATGTTGAATTTTGTTGTCATGACCTTTAGACTGTGAGGTCTCAGAAAGGTGGTTTATGCACTAGTATTTTAAAATTTCTGGATGGATGTTCATGTTGTAATTGCACAGGTGGTAGGAAAAATAATTCAAAATTTAATACATGCAAATATCCTATTATCCTAGAAAAAATCTGTCTATTCCTTTCATTTCATATTCATTTACCATAGAATGTTGTATCCATGGAAGACATGAAACTGTACGTGTATGTATTAAAAGTGTAAAACGGCACTGTGTAGTAGTTATAAGATATTTGAAATAAGATGTTCATCTTTTAAATTATTAGCTCACCTGAAGCATCAGATCAGCTTATAATCACCAAGAGCTTGTCTTACTGTTCCATTTTGACTTGCTTGATATCCATATGCAATTTCATCAGAATTTTGGCCTAGTTGCTATGCCTTTGTTTGGTTAGAGGTATTTATTCTTCCCTAGAAACTTTTAAAAAAGATACAACATGCCCTTAGCCATTGATTAATCAGTACACAGACATTATATAATGTGAATCCTCAGTATTAGATATGGTCACCATAAGATGTTATTATTGAACACAGAATCTACTTCTTGGAGATTTTTTGTATAGATGTGGAAATAAACTTGACAATTCAGACCATCAAAATCAAAATATGGAATACTGCTTGATTTTTCGGCATTGTGGCCCATGGGCCTTGTATATCATGGAGAGTTGGAGAATGTATTTCCTAGAAGTCCTAAGCCATATTGTTTGTTTTAAAGGCACAGTGTGGGTGGCTTCAGCATGATTTTGGCCATATGTCAGTATTTAAGAATCCAAGTTTGGATCATCTGGTCCATTTCTTTACTATGGGATTTACAAAGGTAACTGTTATAGTGGAGAAGGAATGGCTTTGTTCTGGTACTGCATTTTGCATCAGAGTTAATAACCGGAAAAAGCTTCGCAATATTTGCAAGAGAAAGATGTCAATTATTTTGCTTTGCATAAGGAATTCAGCAAAAATCATTGAAACTGCATAAATGCTTGTACAAGACTGGAAAAGGACAGGAAGCTGAGGGTTATCTCTGATGCAGAAATGATCAGAGCAATTTTCTCCTACTTGTTGTCTCACAAATCGTAATTCATTGGCCTTGTCAGCTAGTTATGTTCGTTGGTGACTCACTTCAGCTAACAGTATTAACCGCTAATGCACGTTTTTTTCATCAGTTATATAACACATTTATATCTGTTTGCATCCTCTTATATTTTAACCTTCATTAGGTCATTTTTCTACAGGGATTGAGCTTGGCCCCATAGCCTTTTGGAATGATGGCCGCACCATTCATCGGGTAGACCAAATCAATACTAATTAATTACCACTGTCAATTAAAATTGTTGTGACCCTTTACTTGCAGAGCCAAATTGGATGGTTGCAGCATGACTTTGGACACCTCTCTGTATTTAAGGCCAGCGGGCTCGACCATGCTTTTCATTTTTTTATGATAGGATGTATCAAGGTATTTGTCAGGTTGTTAGGCCTAATGGGAACTAAACGCTGTTCTTCACAGCATTGTCATATTAATGCTCAGTATCAGGGCTCACACTGGGTTGAAAAAAAGTGTAGCCACTTTATGTGCAAATGATGTTTTGAGTAAGCGAAATATCTTTCACACAGAGATCGCGTTGCCTTTTTCACTCAAAATGACCATTTAACCAATGTTCTGCATATCATAAATAATAAGTAACACTGCTGATTAAGATTTATATGATTGATTAAGAAAGTCCTTGTCCAATCATATATTTCCTCTCTCGATCATTTTCTTATTAATCATTACAAAAAAATAAACAAACATGAGAAAAATGTCATGTCTAATATCTATTCAAGGTAATTATTTTATGTTTTCGACTCTATCGTCATTAACCTTTGTTAATTAATGGTGTGATCTCAGGTAAAATCATTCTAGCTGGGTGTAGTTTGACCATATTGCATATGCTGAAGCAAAACATTATTATAACTATATATATTAGATATTTGACTGGTTTTTCTTAATTTTAAAAAGTAAGTAACGAGTGAACTTAGTAATTTCATACTAAAATGGGAAAATAAAGTCAAAATACATTCTTAACTTGATTACGCTGGGGCGGGGTGAGGTGGGCCTAACAACTTATTCCAGTTGATCTTGTGGGCGGGCGGGGGAGGGGCGGGGGTGGGCTGATCATTTGGGGTAGGGATGGATGCAGGCTGGAGGGGTTGTCATGAAACTGTAGAGTGGTGCATCCTCACAGCTCCATGGGGCGCGGGTTTTAAATTTTACTTTGTGGGTGTGGTGCGTGGAGAGGGAATCGGAGGGATCAATATTGGGCGGGGGGGGAGGTTAAAAAATCTGAAAGTCTTTTCTCCAGGGGCGGGGGGGGGGGGTGGGATGCGAAACACTCCACAGGGCGCCGCCCATGTTTTTAAACACATTACATGCACCACATCAGAGATTAAAAGGGGCTTTTAAACTTGGAAATCCCAGATGACTGAAAAATAAACTGCACAAAAATGACGATGGCGATTAACAATTTTTTTATATTCGAGATTAGGCTTAGCGTGATTTCAATACACTGAAAAATTGGTTTTCGCCAATTTGTGAATTTTTGTAGCCATTTTTGATATTCTTTCGCCAATGGCGAAAATGGCGAACGACAGCGTGAGCGTATGTGCTTTTAATAATGGTGTAAAACTTTTCGGCACGGGCTTCCTCCCTGTTCAGAAATTGTTTGGAATTGATGGAAAATTGTAGATGGGGGGGAAAAAAACAAAATTATCTGCTGTATCTGATGTAGTGAACCTAGTCACAACTGATTTATGCTTTATAGGGATATTTGAATTTAAAATCATCGACATTTTTTTAATAACCTATTATACATGAACACACATATGTGTGGTAGGATGTTTATTTCACTTGATGTAATGTAATATCACCATTAAATGTACAACCAATCGAATAATAGTAACATAACAGGCACATAACGCAAATGTAAGTTTAACAATTAATTAATTTCACCTAAAGCTTAAAAATCCATTTATAACAAGCATTGATAAAAGGGAGTTAGGTATATATGATTCTAGTATTGAAAACGATAGCAAGAGAATCAAGTTTGTAAAAATATTAATGCACAAAATCTTATGCCCTTGAAATATAGGTTCAAAATACCTTTTTATGCTCTACACAATGAAAAGATCAGCAAATCTTGTTTCTATAAAACAGGCGTTTGAATCAAGTTCTTGTGAGTGTTTAGAGTTATTAGAAGTCCCTGTAGATCAATGTAAGCATTTGCATCATAAATGTTGTAACATCATCCGATTCAGAAGTTAAGATTTTGATGGAAAATTTTTTCATATATATATATATGAATCAGTTAAACAATCTTAGTATATACTCTTGCAGATTTTAGTATACATTGAATTTGGATATTTGTAATGTTTCACACTTTTTAATAAAACTATAAGCATCACAGATCATCAGTATGTAAGTAAGCATGAAATCTGAACTCTTTATTGTGTTTTATACAAAGTCTCATGGTTAATTACATTCAATCATTTTCCTTATCTTATAAAAAACAAACCAAACCCCACAATACAAACACCACCACACAAATATGCACTTATCTGCAAAGTATATTCAACCACTAGACCCCCATGTTTCAACATTGTAGACTTTGGTTTTGTGTTGTTTGTGTAAATGTCATTTATAATATTCTGTGGTTAGTATTTTTCAGATTTTATACTGAACAAAAAATAGAAAGGTATAATCAATGAAATTTGTTATCATAAGTTGGATATTAATCATAAAAGCAATGGTTGGTTACAGCTACAAAGTTTTATTCCTTTACTTTATTTCATACATAAAGATGCATACATAAAGATAGATTTGATGCACTCTGAACATTTTTAAATTCTTCAAAATAATGACTTTGGGTTGTGAATCCAACTTAGTCACTACGTGTACTACGTTCCTGCCACACACCTCAGAGAATGAGAGGCTGTGTAGTGACCAGTAGTGTCCTTGAGTATATGGTCCCATCCCTCCCTGTTTCTGTAGGTTTTAAGACAGAGGTCCACAAACCCTGATTCCCTGGCTCAGAGCTGATTTCATTTATGCTTGATTGTCATGAGATTAATGAAAGCCTTCTGAGGGAGTTGTTATTCACATTCGGTAGTGTTGTCCTTCTGGAATGTTCATCTAGGACTGTTCTAGGGCTGTTGTTGTACAGTTTGGTTAACACTAGTTAGGACTTCATTCCTGTAAGGCTGTGTTAATTGTCAAGGACAGTTCATGAAAAACTGGGCTCCTGCAAAGTCCTCACCAAACCATCAATGTAATTTCCATTGTTGAATCTTTTATGTACACTAAACAAAACCAGCAATCTGCTCTTCAAGTTTCCTCAATCATGATTCTTGCTATAAATTTCAATAAAGAATGAGGCTCATTTCTAAACACTACTTTTGACCTGTCCTGTAACTGAAAGCACAGTCTGTAAGGTGGGCTAACACTAATCCTCAGTCCTGTTGAGCTTTTAAACCACCATTTTTGATTAATTTCCCTCTGTATATTCCCTTTCCCTAAAGCATTTGTAGACACGAAAAATGTCTGAAATCAGTTTTGCAGATGAAGCATACAAATTTGACAGTCCTCCATTGTGGTGGTAATCAGGCTTAATTTGCCATTACGGTGGTACATCAAGACACAAGCCTGACTTACCACCACCGCAATGGCAATCTT
>CAJDSM010015256.1:56328-66736 GCA_903981925.1 Ostrea lurida
CTATAGTAATATGAGACTGTTTTCTGTTGCTTATGATTTTCTCTGTCTTGTTTTACAGTTGGTCCACCATTACTTTTCCCAATATATTTCCAGTTTATGTTGTTTAGGCATATTTTCACCAGAAGACTATGGAAGGTATATTGATAAATTATTCATTAGCATAATACATGAAATGTTGTCTTCATAATGCTTCTCCCCAATGAAATTGTATAGGAGGGAGATATACTGGAAATTCACTATGTCTGTCCATCTATCTGTAGTCAAAAAGTAAAGGACAATACTAAGTCTCCTCTCACCATATTACAAGTAGGAGACAAACCAAACTTGCTCATTTGACACATCCTGAGATGCTTTTTCCTTCTCTCCGTATGACAAGTAGAAAACAAACCAAACTTGCTCATTTGACATATTTCCTTCTCTCCATATGACAAGTAGAAAACCAAACTTGCTCATTTGACACATCCTACTAGTGGTCCAGATACTGCACCTGACGTTTGTACGTCTGTGACCAGTATAGCATTTAAGTCTCTTATCAGCTTATTACAAGCTATATATCAGCCAAACTTGTCTGCACCAGATGCTGGATTTAATGTGTTTAAAAGGTCTGTAACCATCATATTGCAAGACTCTCAGTTAGTAGATGTATTCAGAATACTTCAAGGACACTTTGGATTATAAACAATAGTTTTGCTGTGTGTGTATTGTATATTTACAAGGCATATTCAATACAATAAGCCTATGCATATCGCCAAATATATGTTTTAGGAAAAAGATTCCCAAATACATTTGATACAATTAATAATGAATTTTGACTGATGTGTTTACTAGTACATGCATATACAAAAGAAATCCGTGCATTAGAAAAATTTTTTATTGCAAATGTAAGAATGCTTTTGAAAGTAATATTTTTATCAGATGTACAAATTATTATTATTATTTTTTTTTTGGTATTCCAGGATTTCATAGTGGTCATGGCGTTTTATGTGAAATTTTTCTACTTGTATACATCAATGCTAGGATTGGGATGGTGCCTAGTGTACTATGAAATAATGAGGTAAAGTGTAAAAAACATAAAGAGAATTTTATACATTTACTGAGACTACTTAGTCATTTTTTATATCACAAACACATATCCTGTCTTCTTGTTTTTTGTTTCTTTTGTTTCTCCGTTTTCACAAACACATCCTGTTTCTTTTTGTTTTTGTTTCTTGTTTTTGTTTCTCCGTTTTCACAAACACATCCTGTTTCTTTTCTATAGGGTTCTGGAGAGTCACTGGTTTACCTGGGTGAGTCAATCGAACCACATCCCTATGGATATAGACCATGACACCGCTGAACCATGGATCAGGCTTCAGTTGAAGGCCACCTGCGATATTGAACAATCCTTCTTCAATGATTGGTTCACTGGGCATCTCAATTTCCAAATAGAACACCAGTAAGAAAATTCAGGAAACTTGTTAGGAGTAGCTTATATATACGACTTGTAGTTTACTAGTTATTACCCATCCCCTGCCCACTTCAAGGGGAAATGATAGGTCAGATGTCTTTAACATTTATTTTATTTACAGTCATATTATAATAATATAACACATTTTGTCCAAATGCTTTATGAATTATTTTTACTAACTTATAAATTCTATCAAGTTCAATATGAATTTGTGAGATACAGAGAAAAGATTCTGGTTGAGAAAGTGTTGATTTAATTTTTGAACATGTACATTTTCCAATTTTTAGAGATTCATGATTTTAACGAGTATGAAAGACTATATCACAAAAACAATAGATTTGTTATTAAAGGATATAGCAAATGAAAGGCATAGTGTCATTTTGTCATTCCTTGGAAATGTGTTTTGTCCCAGTACTAATTAATCTACAATAAAAATCTGCATTGAATGAGAATTGCATGTCAGAAAATCTGAAAAAGAGAATGCATGTGGATTTATTTTAGCTTGTTCCCCACCATGCCAAGACACAACCTGTACAAAATCCAGCCACTTGTGAAGTCCCTGTGTAAAAAGCATGGAATCCCGTACCAAATGAAAACCCTCTCTGGGTCCTTTATTGACATTGTGAAGTAAGTACTGCTAAATTACTCCTCAAAAGAAATATATGCAAGTAATCGCTTTCCTTCATGTGTTTTAAAAAATTAAGTTCACCTGGACATGAAATTAGACAATGTTTTATCAGGAAACTTTTGACATTTTCAATGAAATTTATTTTTATAACATATGTTCTGATTTTTAATTCAAGTTCGCCAAATGTTGATGAATGTTTGTCATATATCCTTAATTTTCGGACCCTTCTTGATAAAGCCAAAGCATCCTTCGATAAACAGAGTTTGTGACATCTGTTCTCAGAAAGTGATGATTTAAAAACTAATGAAAATGGGATGCAGTATTATAAGATCAATGGAGAATCAATTTTGTTCAACCTTGACCATCAGGATCATATGAATCTGTAATGTGGCTAAATTATTCAAAGGAAGGCTTAAGAGGCCGTTTGTCAGCATCCTTATAATTTATAATTGCACAAAACAAGACCTTGAGCCATGAACATGAACAGGTCTGTTGGGTCATGAACAAAATCCCATAGGTCATGAACAAGTCCCCAAGGTCATGAACAAAATCCCTTAGGTCATGAACAAATCCCTTGAACCATGAACAAGTACAGTACCTTAAAGGGGCATGGACAAGAACCTTGAGCCATGAACATTGAACATGTTCAAGGTCATCAATTTCTGACACAGTCATGATCAGAGTACAAAGGCTTAGAAGTGAACACTTATGAAAGAAAAATCTACAAGCTTTAGCAACAGTTAATCCAAATGATATAACTTGTTTTTTATCTGCAGATCCTTGAAGCACTCGGGTGAACTCTGGGAGGCAGCCAAGCATGCCCATCACATATCGTGAAAGGACTAAAAACTGCCAATGAAAGAATTTAAAGCTGTCAAAAGTGCCTGTATTATTTTCAAGAATATCTGTAGCTTAAAATTATCATGCGGTAATGATTCGATTTTCTGGATTGGTTTAAAAAATGATTAGAATTGGAAATTTACGGATGTTTTCCTTTGCACCAGCACAAATAATGGAGTTACAGTATGATATGTATTAATTGTGTTCTACAATTGAGACACTGAATTTATGAAGAAACTTTCTTTACATGTGAAGAGTGATAACAGGGTTATTAGCACAACCGAAGTGTAGAACTTCTATTTAGAACATCTATTTTTGTAAAATGTCAAATTTATGTATTTATTTATACTTTTTTGGATACTGTCAGCTTGCTGTTTTGTAGTTCTTTTCTTATTAAGCATATCCATAATTATGGTGAATATTAGATATGCATTTTTTACACGTTCTCAGCTTTTGTTGTTTTTATGCAATTAACTGACAGAGCATAATATAATGGATGGGATAGATTGGTATTGAAATAATTGGATCCTCATGTCTTGACAATATGCACTTTTAAATAGAGCAAAATAGTATTGGACAAAGTTCCATGTCTACCAAATAAGCCATATAGGGGAAGTGTTCACATCTTCCACCTCTAAGTCTGATAAGCCATATAGAAGCACAATTTTACATTATCCACCCCTCTTGGATCTACTATAACTTTAAGGAAAGTTATTGGATCCACCTGTCCTGAGAATATGCACATGAAGCATTGTACAAAGTTCCAAGTCAATCCGTTGAGCCATGTAGGAGAAGTGTTCGGAAGATTGTTTGACAGAAGAAAGTACAAAAACAATACATCTCCCCCAGGAAGAGGGAGACAAATTTTGAATAATTTGCACTGTATGCAATGACAAAGTGTATGAATTTGAAGACACTACTGTGGAATCATTTTAATTCGTGGGTAATTGATAAGTAATGCGAACGACATAATATTTATTAAGGATGTCAATTTTACTCAGATAGCTTAGTCGAGTACTCAGAGGCTTTAGTCGAGCGATAGTTGAGTATACTCGGTAAAAATAAAAAACCAAACCCCCCCCAAAACTGACAGGGTACAAGTGTTTCAAAGTTTTCAATCATACGTCTGCGTCTCTGCGGACACAAATATGATGAAAGGATGTTATATGGATAGTCATTTAGAGATGTGTTCAATTGAATTAATTATGCACGTACAAATGTATACTGTGTTCTGTATTACAACAGACAGGTTTGCACGTTTGAGTATATTCATATTCAAGTACGCTAGCATGAAAAGTACATTCAAAATCCAATATAAGGCAGAAATTCATTCCAATTTATTTAATTTTAAGTCATTTCATTTTTTTTTCTTGTGCGAAATAATCACGAGGCATGAAGCATGCTTCTTTTTTTTTTTTTGAGAAAATTCTTGGAGTGCGCCGTGCATTTTTTTTTTTTTTTCATGAAAATTAACACAATTTAAAGATGTGCGTTAATTAAACACTAGGGTTACTTTGTACAATAGACCCATAATTAATCTATCGCATGAAGCCTAGTTCCACCTGAATCACTGACTCATGACTGAGAAGTAGAAAAACGGTCATTTTTCTTTTGATAATGTAACTGTTATATAAGCAACAATCAAAACGCACTACGGTTTTAAAAGAAACAATTAACAAACATATTTATATGGCCTGTCTAATGCAAGTTTAATGTACGATTTCATTAATTATAAAGATTTGTTCAAAAACTAATTTTGGTCGACAGCCAAATTCTAAAAGTTGTCAGCAACTATCCAGCCGATTATTTTTTCGGTATCCTTATTTGATACTTTTATGGCGAACTAACCAGAAATATCTAATTAAGATTCAATGGTGATTCTGACGAATATCGGTCTTTAATATACACGTCTGATCCTCCTGTCTCCACATATTGTTACAATACATTACACTGGTTTTCCATCATGCGATTCCAAACAGTGACTTTTGGAGGCATGTTTATTGAAACTCAATGATTTATTTGAACATGAACGATTAAAACCTGTTTAAAGTTACCTAAACATGTACTGATTTTACTCACAAAAACAATGAAGTGTTTTGAATTTATAAACTTAACTGAAAAAAGGGTATTTTTAACAAGTACTCGACCAAGAAAAATTTAGTCGATGATCAGTACGACCGAGCGATAGTCAAGTACTCGTTGACATCCCTAATATTTATAAAAGTATTCAAGCTGTGATAAAAGTGTACAGTCGCTAGCTGTTTTAAGTACTCGGGTTGTAATGAATGCATCCAGATGTTGTATCAAGTACTTCACATTGATGAAATTGTACAAATACTTGATGAATTTATATGGGGCGGTCAGGCGGGTTTGATTACCAATGTCTAGAGAGTTCAGTTGGTAGAGCACTTGACATAATATTTAAGGATCTTAGGTTTGATCAACTGCATTTTCTCCCTGTTATAACAGGATGGGAGAAAATGCTATGGACCAGACTGAAATTCCAACCCAGGCCCCCAGAATTTCTAGTCCAGTGCTTTACCAACTGAGCTATCTGGCCACCGTAAATTGAACCCAGTTGACCTCTCCACTCCTCCCTTAAATGTCTTCACTCAAAAGATATCAACCTTGGATCTTAATCCCCTGGCAGACATTTTTACCTGTTGGTTCCAGGGGCAGACGAGTGAGTGAGGGGCCGGTCTATGGCACCAAATGTAATGGAAAGGGAGAAAATTAAACGGACCAGACCAGGATTCAATCTCAGGCTGCCTGAATCACTATAATTATTCAGGGGTTCTCTACCATCTAAGCTACGAGGTTATTGCTCATACAAATGCTGTCTTAACATGAGACATAACAAATCAAAATATAACACTTGGTGCTATTACCAAAATGATGTTAAAAAATGTTGACTTGAATTAACAATTCAAGGGGGTGCCACTTATTTCTAAATCCATCTACCAATATGCTTTCTTCTAATTGTAAAGGGTGGGGGTGTTATTCAAGATGCAAGTATTTAGCTCTCCCCTTATCTCAAGTGCATTTGATCAAGACAGAAGAGTTATTTCTATTACTGTCCACCAAGGTCAAACTTTCAATGAGCCATTGTTTTGTGTGATTTTCTCATGGAGATTTTACACCTTGATGTTGGCATATATCTCTCCTAAAGAAATGTTTTACCTTTTTCTAACATCACGTAGAAATAATTTTGGAATTGCTGTTGAAGAATCATCGTGCTTTCAAGAGGTTGAAAAATAGCATTGTCTTTAATTGTTTTTCAGTATTTTCTTGACTTTGGAGGTAATTGGTAAGAAATGATTTATTCGTCAAATTTCTGAGAGCAAGCGACACATATAACCAACAACACTCAACTGTCACTTGCTTTTGAAGATCAGAGATGACCATTACAAACTTTCAAGCCTTGTTAATTGGAGATTCTAAAAGAATTAAAGTTCGTTTTTGGAGGCAAAAACATATGTCTCTCCCCTGTGCTCTCAGTTGAGTAGTTTCAAAGTTGCTGCGATTACAAGGTTATTTATGTGAAGTTTTGGCAAAATTCTTTAAGTTCAAAGGGACGTAACTCCCACACAAATTAGTGGATCAAAATTTCCTGGTAATTTGCACAATGACATAAGATGCCCTTGCTTTATATCAAGTTTCTAAAAAATCAGATCAGTAGTTTGTTTCAGAGGAGTTGCACTGACAAGGTTATGAGGATTTAAGGCAAATTTCTAAGTTCAAAGGGGCATAACTCCCACACAAATATGCACAACTAAATGTGATGTCCTTGGTACATATCAAGTTTCCTAAAAATTGGATTAGTTAGTCCCAAAGGAGTTGCACTGTCAAGATTATTTTCGTGGATTTACGGTAAATTTCTAAGTTCAAAGGGGCATAACTCCCACACGGCAAATTTCTTAGTTCAAAGGGGCATAACTCCCACACAAATTAGGGGTTCGAAATTTCCTTGTAATATGCACAACGACATAAGATGTCCTTGCTACATACCAAGTTTCTAAAAAATCGGATTAGTAGTTTCAGAGGCAAATTTCTTAGTTCAAAGGGGCATAACTCCCACACAAATTAGGGGATCATATGCACAACTACATATGATGTCCTTGCTACATGATAATAGTTTTGTAAAATTCGGATCAGTAGTTTCAGAGGAGTAATGCTGACAAACTTTGACGGACATGCCAAAAACTATGTCTCCCCACCAAAGTGTGTGTGTGTGAATTTTTTTTCTGTGGACTCATTCTAGTCAGCCAGGTTCAATTGCCGGTGGCCAGTTCTTTTGGTACAGCACTTTAATATAAAGAGATTCAGGGAGCCCGGACCAGTCCATTTCCCCCTTCTTGTTACTTTTGGTGCCATAAACCAGCCACTGGAACTGCCAGGGGGCAAATAGAGTCTGGTTGATGACTTCAAGTAAGGAGAGAGGAGTGTAGTAATCAGTCGTGTTCGATCACCGGTGTCCAGTTAGCTCCGATGGTAGAGCACCTGTCTAACAAATTCAAGGGCTTGGGTTCGCATTCCAGTCCGGTCCATTGCATTTTCCTCCTTGTTACACAAGCCTGGGATTTGAAAGAGCATCAACAATCCAAGCAGAGTACCGTATGCCTATATAAGTTGGTTGTGTTTATTGAGATCATTTTGAAGTATTTTGCCATTGACCCGCTTATAAGTTGGTACAACTTTTTGCCAGAATCGGAGGACATTTTCAAATCAAAGTTGCACTGATTTTGCCCCTGTTTCAAAAAATATTTTGAGAAATGATGCCGGTATTTAATTATCCTTTCTCTAAAAATCAATATCATGTTATTGTCAGTTCTCTTATTATTTATCTGTGTTCAATAATATTTTGTTTATATTTCTATGTCCAGACTAATTTGTCTGGACGATGATCGTGATAATCGTTGGATTTGTTTTAAAAATTAATTGGTACATTTCGCCGACTAGAAACATACTGATCTCCCTAGGACTCGCCTATAAGACAGAAACTTTTTTACCAAAATTTTACTCCCAAAGTTCCGACTTATAGGCGAGTATATATAACACAGTATATTAACCCCCTAAAAACAAGGCTTCAATAATGGGGACCACATTACTTTGAAGCAATTCTTTGATCTAGACAATAGTTTGTCACATTTTGTATTTTCTTCATTGCCTATCATGTAAATACCAATATCCGAAGCTAAAATATCAAAAGATGCTCTTTCTAATGGATCCTCAACTTTTTAAATGACTTATAACAAGAGAAATAAATCTGGTTTCTCAGCCCCTCCCCAATTCTTACAATCTTTATCTATTGCAATCATTGAAAGAAATCCTGTAATGGATCTAATGTGTCAACAACAGATTCAATCGATATTTGAGACCCTGATCTATCTCCTGACCAAGAAATCAATACAGATCCTCTCTCAAGAGTTTCTCTGCGACACAAAAATCTGTGGATGTGATGATTCAGAAATTGTTCGGGATGCAAGAAAGTGAAATAAACTAGAGTCCACAGACTCTAAATGAATATCTTGTCAATGTGGTTCTTCTACACAGAAATCAGGAAGGATCATGCCGCATTGCATTTTGCCAAAGTACAATTAATTAAGAACCTTGCTATTAAATCTGCATGCTTTTCAACAGTAAATGAATTGCTTTTATGACTAATATATATAGGATCTCCCTGGTTTTGTGGTTTGATTATGATGATTATCCAACGAGTTGTGTGTTTTCTATCCCCGAGCCTTGGCGAGGCAAGTAATTGGGAGGCTCAATGCTCCGATTGTAGAGCATTGAACTAAAGATTCGGGGGCGGGGCAGTAATGTTGGTTCAAAACGATGCTCAGATTTTAGAGCACACTTGATGGAGATTCTGGGGTTTTCGGGGGGGGGGGGGGGGGGGGGGGGGGGCAGTAACACTGTCTGGCCTCAATGCTCCGATTGTAGAGCATTTGCTGAACATTCGAGCGGGGGGGGGGCGGGGGTCCAGTAACTGCTGTTGCGTTCAAAACGAAGATGCTCAGTATATTAGAAGCACTTGACTGGAGATTCGGGGTCCGGGGGGCGGGGGGGCGCGGCGGGGGGGGGGGGAGTAACACTCTGTTGCTCAATGCTCCGATTAGCTAGAGCACTCGACTGGAAGACTCCGGGCGGGGGGGGGGGCCGGGGGGAGGCAGTAACTGTAGGTTCAAAACCAACTGCTCCAATTCGTGAGCAACTTGTATGCGGAGAATTTTCGGGGGGGGGGCGGGGGCGGAGGGGGGGGGGCAGCTGACTGTTGGCTCTAATGCACCGATTGCTTAGACACGTTTTTTTTTTTATTTTCTGTGTTGCGCATATATTCATATATTTAGCATATCATGCTTCAAATTGATAATTATGTGAACTATTCAGAAATGTTCTCGCACACTTACTTGCACACTAAACTCACTCATACAGATTCGAAAGAGAAATATATTACTTTTACATGCTATGTGAGGAAAGAAAAAAAAACCAACAGATGTCTATTCTTTAGATCGTGTACTATACTTGTATACATATCCATGGCGGATTCTAGAGGGGGGGGGGGGGGGGCAGGGGGGCCCCCCCTTTTGGTGACCAAACTTAATTATTATGTATAGTATATACAAATTAACCTCGAAAAGGTAACTTTAGAGAGTGCATAAACCCCCAAGAGCTTCCGGGGGGCTTTCGCCCCCTGCGGCCCCCACTTTGGTTTCAGTCGCCGTACTTAAGCTTATTGGCTCCTTTTTCAAGAACGGGGCCCCCTCCTTCGACAACATTCTTGGCACTCTCGCCACCTGGTATCAATAAGAAAAGAATAAATATATACTAAAAACTATGTTGTTAAATTTCCAACACAGCTTTCCACTGTTCCCAGAGAACAATTAAATTTATCAATAGTTGAATTTTTAACAGATATATATTTTCAAAGCATTATAATTTTATTAAAAAAATAATCAATCAATTAGATTTGGCATTTTTTTCCACATTTGAAACAGCTAAAAATATTCTGTTTTGCATATAGTATTATAAAGTGTATAACTAAGCTTTGATAGTTGAATGGTACTTCTCCAAAAATTACATTTTTGGCATTAAAACCTATACGTTTAGATGTAGTATTATATATGTAGACTAAGATCATTCCAAATACATTGTACATTTTCACACATGAAAAATGCATGCAGAATAGTTTCACATTCATTATTACACAGAGTACAAATATCATTATCTATTATAATATTTTAAACAGGCACTATTCTATGTAAAATTCTGTACCTTAACCACTGGGTGGAAGAACTGGCAGATACTTTAAAACACACTTTAAATATATCTTTTAACTCTACTTCTGTATGTCCTGTCAATCGCATTTCAAAGTTCCATTTTGAAAAAGCAGTTGGCTCCACATTGTTTGAATTTATATTTTTATAAATAGATTTGGTGCATTTATTGGTCAACAAAATTTTTTTGTATAGCATCGGTAAATAAGGGCGTTG
>CAJDSM010015260.1:0-39645 GCA_903981925.1 Ostrea lurida
GTTCAGTATCATAAAATATATATCAACTCATGAATAAAAATAATTTGGGTGCAAAAAACATCGCATAAATGTATATTTTTTTGTAGAGATGTCTCATAGGTCACTTGACAACTTAAATACTAGGCACATTTACATCCTCGGGTTTGAACAAATGTTGAATTTATTATGTGCACTAAAATGCAAAATATTTTTTTAAATTTTATTTATAGAAATCAAGATGGACACTTAATCAGAACAATCCCTTAAATATCATATTTTTTCATCGGTAACTAAGCCGTATGTACAAATGAGATTATTGCCATCAGGTCAATCGGTCTTAACACTTATCATGGTCATTACACCGACCCTGTGTTTGTTTTACTCTTTTTTCATTATTTTGTAATATGGTTGTTATTGTGTAACATGATTTGTATGCCAACATGTTGGGTGAATCAATAAAGAAATTGAAATTTATTTTATGGTTTTTTTTTTGGGGGGGGGGGGGGGCAGGCATCAAATTTACACCAACGCTAGTTGTTCAGCTTGGTGTATTCATTGTCATAATATTCTTTGTACAATAGCATGTCTTGGGAGTATATTTTTTAAATTACAGGAACTTGTCATTTGATATGTTACACAACTATTTTTTTCATCTTCGCTTTACAAAGGGGACCACTGGGGACAGGGGCTCGACGAATATTGACTCTCTCTATTCTATATTTTGTGTCAAATTTTGATAAGACAAAGAGTTCGTGACGAGCCACTGTAGTCCACTCCACTCCCCATAAACATTTCAGCAATCATGCGATAAAAATGGTGTTGTAGATATTTTGGAACGTTTATGGGGAGCGGATCTCAGTGAACCGAAAACCCTTGGCTTGTTGTGAATATGCTGTTTATTAGAATGCACTTTTACACCTTGAAGATGGTGTGTGTGTGTTTAAAGGTAGAATTATCTAAATCATTGAACTGGCATCAAAGTCGTTTGTATTACAGTGTATTGGCAATATGAGATTGTTCAAATTAACCCATGACGTGCACAATTAAGTTGGAACATGTACAACCTTCTTGTTGCCCTATGGGGGCCCTTAAATTAATTGGTCAATAAACGAATTGAATTGAATTGTACGCTAATTTCGTATTGTATATCATCTTCACGTTAAGCGCAGGTTGAATGGAGTTTGAATCTAGATGTTGTATAGATGTATACGGTGTTACTTATATTTAGGATCTACTGAGTTCTAAACATGGCTAATGAATGTATGTCATTGTGTGTCAGTATTGATTTTTAAGCAAAGAATAATTCTACACCTATGTGATGTTTATATTGAACATTTAAAAGCGACAGGTACGTATTGATCAATATGTAGATTCATATTGTACGTGTAGTATGAATATAATTCATAAATAATAAAATCACAAGCATGATTTAAAACTGATACCGCAGCGATGTACAACGAAACTTAATTTCTTTTTACTTTTTTCTTATATACCTCTCATTAAACATTGAAAAGTATACATGAACATACCGTCCTATTGAGTTTCATTTTAATACATATTGATTTATCCAAAGACTTAAAAAATGTATATATATATATAGGAGATACTTATTACACATGTAAACAGCCTGTTTCAGGATAGGACGGAGCCATGTCTCCGCTTTATATATTTCTGGGCTTCCTACTTCTGTCGCTTACTGGTGCTGGGGTTCCACAGGCACATCATTTGATAAAAGGTAAGCATTGGTACATGATGATGATGATGATAACAATAAAAATGAATAAATAAATAAAGAAGATAACTACATGTAATACTATAAATCGTACAAGATAACTTGATATAAGTTATGGCTTGTAAAACGTTGCATTATTCGAAAATTTTGTGATGTATATTCTATATCTTGTGGTGTATATTCAAAACCTTGTGATGTATGTGCAATGTCTTGTGATGCATATTCAAAATCTTGCAATGAATATAATTCATGATCATATCACAAGATTTTCGAATATACATCACAATATTTTCGAAATATACATCACAAGATATAACTAGAATATCCATAACAAGATTTTGAATATACGTCACAAGATATTGATCATGCTTATCAAGATAATATACATCACAAGATTTTCGAATATACATCACAGGATTTTCTAATATACATCACAAGATTTTGAATAAACATTACAAGATATTGAACATGCAAATCAAGATTATAGAATATACATCACAAGATTTACAATATACATCACAAGATTTTCGAATATACATCACAATATTTCAAATATGCATCACAAGATTTTGAATATACATCACAAGATTTTGAATATACGTCACAAGATATTACACATACATCACACGATTTTCGAATAAAGCAACGTTTTACACGCCATGATAAATCGTACAAGATAATTTGATGCAAAGCATAACATTGGCATAAAATGCATGATACAGTGTAACTTGAAAATGAATTATTCTAAAACGAGCATGTGCGCCTTAAAAGATCTTAAAACTTTCCAATACTAGAACTTGTATATAATCGAGGGAGTTACGAGAGAACATTACTGACGATAAATGTTCATAACTGCATGTACAATACACATATATGCGGTCTTCATTGACCTTCGAAAAGAATCTGTCGACTCCTTGAAAATTATGTTTCTATTACGCCAGATGTTTCATTATCAAAATACAATAAAACAAGACATGTTCGGGGTAGGGATATGTCCATCTCTACTTTTAAATTACTTAATAAACTTATCACAAAGCTTTTCAAAATCATGAAAATCAGAATTAACAAACAGAAAATATGTTTTTAACCAGTCTCTGAAGACATTTTTAGACATTTCTGTACCACAAGACTAGTTAATAGCACAAATTATCAATATGGAACTTTTTGAACAGCGTTGAGAAAGCATAAAACAGATTTGAAAATAACCAACTTTGATTTAATTTGGGAGTTAATTAACACTATATGTACATGTAAATATAAGAAATACAAGTTTTATACTGAGTAGGGAGTTACATGTAATAAGATGTCTAAGGTAAAAATTTGAGGCGTGCAAGGAATTCATTTTAAGCCATTTAATCACAACAAGCGGCCGATCCGCGAAGTTCAGACAAGATTTCCTGAATGACTTTGTGTGACTTTGGTCTGAGATTCATTAAATCTATTACTCAGATATCGAAAATAGAGCAAATCAGAACTCAACCAGCGGATATCTGAAAGAACTGAAAAGTCTATATGCATGAGACGAGGGGACGGATATACTTAGAATAAATTAGAGTTAAATGAATTTCTTGTCTCTATGAAAAAATGGCGTCAATAAGATAAACAATATGTTATGATATCGTAAAATTCTGTGGCTATTGTCGTTATTGCATGGATTTTATCAAGCGATATTTCGACTATCATTAATTTTTCCAACAACCTGCATAACTAATTTTAACTTCATTTATGTAACTAGGTCATATGGCAGATACTTTGAGAAAACTTCCCTGGAAATGGAGTCATGAGAAAACCTCTTACAAAATGAAAACTCCACTGACGGTCGGTGTAGACATTGTTTCCAGTTTCAAAGTCAGCGCAAACTCAGTCGGTTTTGGAGGAATATTTAAAACGAGTAACATTTAATTTCATAATTTTAATACACATATATATTTATCAGATGATATTTGAAAATGTCTTTAGACAAACAGAATACAGTTGCATTTAACACTATGACACTCTTTAATTTATAGGTAACTTCCATGTTCAGCCTGATTGCGCTGGTATCCTAAAACGTCACCCCGGTCTTAAAGGTCGTAACGGAGTATACACTATATATCCTGACGGCAGAACCAGGAAGCGGGTTTACTGTGACATGACAACTGACGGTGGTGGATGGACGGTATTCGTATATCTGACTTTATTTTACTCAAGCACCATTTTATTCCTCCGATTTTTATGGATCTCGTGTTTTTTCATTAACAAGAAAAGTCAAGGGCGTAGAAGTAGAAACATGTGTGTGCCACCTCCCCAACTTTTCGAATGATATTAGTTATTTATCACATGTTTACCCTTTATCCAGTGAATATTACTTATATGATAATTTCATACCCCACATGAATGTGTTCCTACGCTGCGGACGTATTATGTGTATTCGAACTAGATCAGGGTGACATAATTTCCGATAAATCAATTGTAAAAATATTGGAAATGGCACAGGAGCTGTTCAATTTTTCAAAATTTGAAAACATTAAATATAGATATGGAGCGGAATTACTCAGTAATTAAAACTGAGGAATCATTATCTAGCTTAATTATTGCCTCGAAGAAGTGAAAAACACTGATCATTTTGTATCGATCATGAAATTTCGTCAATGATCAAGGAAACAGAATTATGTTGAAAGGGAAAAAAAACCAACATTCTAAGACATGAAACTAGAACACTGTCAAAGTCAGCAAGGGCTCCAATGAGGCAAATGCATCTGCAGATGGTGATTAAATAAGTGTGCGGAATTTGAGATATATATGTTTAATAGGTTTGAGTTGTAGTGTTGACAAAAAGTGTTGACGGACAGACAGATTGACGGACAAAGTGAAAAGTATAGGGCGCCGCATCTGCTGATGAGTTCTAGAAAAACGAAATAAAACCGTCCTATTGAAGGCCCCCCCCCCCCCTCTTCAGAATAAATGACGAACTGTACGCTTTGTAAACTTTTTCTGAATGTTAGAAATATCGGAAGCGAACACATTAAATCTGTTTTCATATATTTACCCCTTGATCAAGTGGAAATGAACTTTCCAAATCCATGCACCGAATGAATCAGGTGAACTCCATGTCTAAACGATCCCATCACAAAGCAGAGTAATATAATAAGGAACAAACCTAGTTTTAACCCCCCCCCCCCCCCCCCCAAAAAAAAAAGGAACAAAACAAAATACAAAACAAAAAAGAAAGCTCCACGACCCTCCATGTCACAGAAAACAAAAATTCTATCAACGGCTATGCACAGTAAAAGTGGTATATACGCTAGGGGTTACTCAGTCCCTGAAATGTTCTACTTACCATTTTTCGCTGCGGTCACCGTGCGTCCAGTAATTCAGCGTGCGGTCACCGTTCGCTCTTCGTGCGGTCACCGTGCGCTGTGGTAAAGTAGAACGTTTCAGGGACTGTACGTATGCGTTTTTCCTTGTCCAACATTACACGTAGGAAAAATACGCGATAGATGAATATATTAGTATATATTATATAAGATATTTGTATGTATGCACTTGGGGGAAATTTACGCGCTCATATTTAACGTGACCGCGTAATTAGTGTAAATTTCCCCCACGCGTAAATAACCACTTTTACAGAACATCGTGAAAAGTTCATCGTCAACATGAACAATCAAAATAAGCGAGGCCGCGCCTCATCTATGACACAGATTCGGATGACTGACATTTTTAGCATTTAATTTCACATAGTTTCTATGCAAAATGTTTTAAATGTAAAAAAAAAAAAAAAAAAAATCTCATTTAAAAATGATATTTTATGAATCAAACATTGTGATAGTCACTGTCCATATAATAATTACAAAGTGGTTGTGTCCCTTCACTTCTCAAGATGGAGTCACTCAGAATAAGCAGTATCTATGTGCAATAAATTTTTTAACTCGCTGTGGATGAAGTTATATTAGTACTTCTATTATCTTTGAACATACTAGTGTTGTACTTGAATAATTCAGGTTATCCAACGACGGAAATACGGAGATACAAAATTTTACCGCGACTGGAAAGACTACAAGAAAGGGTTTGGAAGAGCAAGTGCGGATTACTGGTTAGGTAAAATTTACTGTCAATCTCACAAATCCTGATTTATAATGAATGTCTAATATATTATATCGTAAAACAACGTGGCTGCTTCAAACAGAAATCTTAATTTGTTTTAACATAAAACTTCAACCATTTGATTGGTGTAGTGACATTCTTTATAACAATGCAATAATTTTTACTGAATAATTATCAAAGTAAAAATGATATGTGGTACTGTCATGTCAATTCACTGAAATATGAAATAAAGTTAATACATGTATGCCTCATCCAGCCCCATGAGGTGGAGAAAGCGTTTCATCAGCACATTTACATATGTATGTCGACACCCCAATGGACGGTCGAGCAAACATATTAATTGTAATGAAATTACTTCGCCTTATATCTGTTCATACAGGTATGAATTGCAGATACATAACTTAGTTTACATTATAGGAAATGATGCAATACATTCTTTGACGTCACGAAAAGCACAGGAATTGCGGATTGATCTACAACAGTTTTCAAGCGCTAAGGCTTACGCTAAGTACTCAAAGTTCAGCATCGCGGATGAGAAAGGAAACTACAGATTAAAAGTCGGAGGATACAGTGGAACCGCAGGTAAGAATTAAGTATTGAGACGATTCAAATTTATTTTTTAGCTGGCATTGATGTACACATTACACGTGTTAATACATTCTTCACTTGTGCCTTTTAGGAGACAGTCTTCAGTATCATAACAACGGCATCTTTGTTACAAAAGATAGAAATGATGGTAACAAATGTGCCAAGAGATACCAAGGAGCGTGGTGGTATCACAGTTGTTACCAATCAAGTCTGAACGGGCCATTTCATTCATCTGCTATTCGCACTAATAAAGCAATAGTATGGCAGAGATGGAAAAGTGGTACAGCATTGAAATCGGCAAAGATGATGATTCGATCTCGAAAATAGTTCAAATGTGATTTGCATGAAGGACTGCTTCAGAAATAAATCATGTCAATAATCCTGTTGTTTTCACTATTTGAAAGAGAAGAAATGCAAATGAAATCTTACGTATGAAGGGTCACACATGAAATTTAAGAAATGTATTCGAGGTTACGTTAGGCCATGTGGTTGAAAGAAATTGTTGCGATGTTTACTATTTTGTTGACGGCGTTACTGGCCACGGTGAATTCTGAGGCTACCGTAGCAATGGGCTGTCTCGCACAAAACAACAAAATCACAACAAAATATATGACGGCCCATCAAAAGACTCGTTGTGCAATGGTTAGGCGCGAATGCACAAGCGTCAAATCATCAAATCAAAATTACACAAATCATCCAAATAGTCTCGAAGTGATACACGAAAAGTCTGTGCAACGACATAAACATTTCCAATGGCCACAACGTGGCCATGCACAAAGTGCATATCAATAAGTACAATAAATGACACAGACTTATTATATCTGTTAATACCAACGATATAAGCAATTCAAAATTCAAAGCCAAATGGTTTAAAATTAGTAGCACTCTTCCACTGGAGTTTGGGTGCGACGAAAGCGTCACTAGCAAGGGCCATTTAGATGGCACTGCAACCGCCACCAATTGAGTGCCCAACGTTGATGACGGCGCAACTCCAATTGTAATCGCAGACCAGCAGGGGATTGTAGCTGTATTAAGCTGGAAAACCAGTCCCGTTACCATTCATGAAACATATTAAATAGCGGCCTGGACATTGTTTAGTAGCAAATCATTCCCTAATTGGGACAAGCGGAACTCATCCGAATGGCATAGATGTGGGGTTTTAGGTTTAATTGAGGTTACTTAATGTAAGACCACCTCAAATTTACTTAAATGTAATTGCTTCCATATCCATCCTATCTCTGTTTTGCCGTTACGTTTGTAGAGAAGCATCAGGAGAACCCGATCAGGGAGGAGGGTCAAACTACTGTGATGGCAGCAACTACTGTGGTGGCAGCAAACATCGCCTACAAAGGACAATATCACGTCTTATGATGGTCAGACTGTTAATAACCTCGAGTCTGACAAAACAATAATGAACTTGATAGTTAAAAGAACAGAGTCAAACGGCATCGTATCATTTGGCAGTTTGGAAACATTTTCCTTCTAAAAGTGTTATTGCGAATCCCGAATCAATGCTTTGGCTTAGTTATCGTTGGTTTTTACGGTAAGATGTACCGTACTGAAAATATCAAATCATGTCATAAGTATTGCAATCACTTCATATAATCATATAGTGAAGGAAGGGGCACATCGCCCAAGCCCTAGAGTTACATGTTTGTAGGTCGAGATCCAGTTCCAAAAGTTTGGTACATTCGGAAGTAGCCACACGTTTGAGGAAATTTAACAAATATAGGAGTAAAAGACGTGTGAGCACCATCGCCATGCTGCTTGAATGACGTCGTTACGGTGCCTTGCATAGCAAGATTGCTGCCCCTTGTCTAAAGATTTGGTGCTGTTAATGTCGAAGACATTCAAACACCGAGTAATGTTGAATGAATTGCTAACGAGTTGGGGGAGGAGTGGTGGTGGTGTACCCCCAAATGAATAAACAAGGGACCTGTTTTTGATTAATGTATTTGTAGAAGATTGGGCATTGCTTGCAAGAGAGGGTGCATGTTGGGCTGTTGGTAATCCAAGGTTCCTCTGACTCTAACCCCTGCTTTTATATTGTGACATGTGCGGGGAAGAGTCAGAGCGGACTCCATATTGAACAGTGGGAATTCAGCGACACCAGCTGCTGTTGCTGCTCTGCCTACCTTTTACAACTTTATTTCGCGGATCTATCTTCCAGGACGCGAGGAATACGTCATCAGATGATTATTCTACAAGTAAATCATAATTAACACGATGCTATCACCGTTTAAACTGGAATTTTGTGTGTTTAAGTGCTGACGTCATGCGCAAAAAAATCGAATGGCGAGGAGCCGACCTAGTTCGAACTGAGGCTTCATTTGTCGGTGTTAGGGCCGTTTAAACGGCGATAGCATCGTATTAATTATGATTTACTTGTACAGTAATAATTCGATGAGTCCGCTCTGACTCTCCCCCGCACATGTCACAATATAAAAGCGGGGGTTAGAGTCAGAGGAATCTCGGATTAGGCTGTTGGATGCTGGAATACAGTGTTGTCCGACGCCCAGTTAGTCAGTCTTTGAGCATGTAATCGTCATGTAATAGTCAGTTGAATTTTGGACTGGAGCAATCAAATGTCATGAATCTATAATATACTTTGAGCAGTGTGTCCTTGGACAGTGTGAATTCGCCTACCTGCAATAATTCCTGAAATGCTTATGTATTTTAGGCAACGGTGAATAATTTGGTTTGTCATGTTGGAATAATCCGTTGAAGGGGTGAAAAGTAATAGGCAGCCGTGAGTCCTCATGACTGTGTGCCCTTAGTCTGTAAGAGCTTTCTAATGATAAGGTAATCCGTAGGATCTACATTGGGAAATGTTTTGAAACTAATTGCAACAATATACGATTGAGCACTCATCCTTTGAATATTTATAGCCTGGTAGAGATAGGTAGCCGATGACGCATATGCTATGGAAATGGGGGAGGCTAGTAGGTTTTAGGTAATGTACATGTAAGCTGTAACATGTCTCAAAAGACCTTAATGCCTACTACGTGTGATGCTCTGGTGTTAAATTGACTGCATCAAAACGTATGATTTCTCCACACTTTATACAAGAATTCCTCACGATAAATTAAAATCTAGGCTTTTTCAGGTTTTTGAAACAAAAACGGCACGAAAATACAAGTTTCTCGTCGTTGGGAAACAAGATACATATTTTGTCGGAAACCACTCTGATTGCCCACACAAGTACTCTGAAGTAGATATTATGAGCATGCTTGTTTTTTTTAATAGATAATATTTATGCAGTCTTTGGAGACCATGTCTTCCAACAATATGTCGGTATTCCTATGGGCACTAATTGTGCCCCCATAATGCCTGACTTATTTTTAAATTCATTAGAACCATAATTTGTTCAAAAACTGTTACGGGATAAAAACAAAAACTTGCCGTGTCCTTCAACCTTACATATAGGTATATAGACGATGTCTTATCAATTAACAATCATAATTTTCACAATTATGTCCATTTGATATGAAATAAAGGACACCACAGAATCTGACAGATCTGCTTCATATTTGGATATTTCACTTGATATTGACTCTAATGGCAGACTGACAACTACATTATATGATAAACGTGATACATGTACCTTTGATTTTGCAACCGTCAACTTTCCTTTTCTATGTAGTAATGTATCATTATCACCTGCTTATGATGTGCATGTCTCTTAGTTGAAGGACATGCCATGCGTATGAGGACTTCTTAAAGCGAGGCCAACTACTAACCAAAAAGTTGATGTTGCAGGGTTATAATGAATCTCGTTTAAAGTCATCATTTCGCAAATTCTACGGTTGCTATAATGACCTTGTTTGCGATTACAAATTATCACTAAGTCATATGTTGACTGATTTGTTTCATACCCTTTGTTAGACCGTCATTTTCGTAATAAACTTGACGACGGGTAACTCCGTTTACTTTGTTTCGACTACGGGCTCACGGCGGGTGTGACCAGTCAGCAGAGGATGCTTACTCCTCCATGGCACCTGATCCTGCCTTCGCTTTTGTCGGAGGTCCGTGTTGCCCTACACTCGAATTTGTATATGTTTTTGTGGACTACGATTACGTTTAACACATTGTTTACTTCGCCATTATATATTGCTACTGATACATCTAACTATCTAACGATATGAATTCAGAGAGCAAAGTCAGGAATTGTATTGGGATAGGCTGGGGGTACTCTGCTACCCTTATGACCTCCCACCGTTTGTGAGAAATTGCATCAGTAATGCTGATTGATTTGCCTGACATGTGTTTGCTTTAAACTGAACGTTTTTACTTATTAGGTTTGTTACTGTCTACTGCTATTTGTTTTGCCTCGGACTAGAATGTCGCTTTGTCATTGGTTGAAACGCGTCACGGGACTGCCGTCTAAATTTTTTTTAGACGGCGAGTAGCAAAATATAGACGACAACATGGCGGCCGTTACGTTTTGTTTAATATTGAAACTAACTTTTCACCATACTATGCCATTTATATTTGGTCCTCGACAAAACAAAAAACTTATTAGGTTTGTTACTGACTGTCTTCGGAAATATATCGCACTTCGCCTCGCCTTCTATTGAATTGAACAACCCGACATATTTCTGTAGATAGTCAGTAACAAACCTAATAAGTAATAATGTTGGGTTGATCAATCTCATGGACGGCAAAGCGAAGTCGAGCCATCTATAAGATTGACCAACCCAACATATATAGCCAATAATAGCTATGGGCAGTCAGTAACGAACCTAATAAGTGATTTATTTTCTCGAGGACCATATGGTAGAAGATAATTGAAGATATGACTACAAATTACCCCTCACCACCACCCCTTGGGGATGGTTGCGCGGTTGGGTCTACCTATATTTTGGTATGTACACAGATGTACCGCTGGAATGAGTAACTTTTTTGACAAGTAAAATCAGTAGGATGCAATTTTCATTAATACAATGGGTAGACAATTTGACGTGCCCTTTATCCGCTGAAATTTATCCTCTAATAAAATTTGTAATCATGATATATTATCACATCTATTTACAATATGCACTACTTGCATTGACAGCAAGTATACATTATCAGGTCACAAATTTGTTATGAAATAGACTATATGTAAAACGGAAATTTATGAATGAGTATAGTGTTTAAAAATAATGGATATAATAATATACGTGTAGATGTGGAGTATGACTTGTCATTATATTCTATTTATTTAAGGAATGAATGAATAAAACCTACCTTGGTGCAGGTTACGCTTTGCGGATTATTTGCAACGTAAACTGCACCAAGTTTGAATATATCGTATAACCTAGATTAAAGTTGGCTTCATTGCTAATATTTTAATTCTGAAAATTACATTCAACGTTATGTGATGAATAACTTACGGAGGAAAAAAGAGGATTTTTCATGAGGCAGTAGACTCTTGTCGTAGCAACAAAGTAGAAACAATACCATTAAATACATTGTGATATCATATTAGGTCGACGTGTAGTGGGAATAAATAGCAAGTCAGATTATAGGGTATAGTGAATGTTACTAATGTTAAATGAACCATGCAATCAAATTGAGTGTTACAAGTAAAATTAAATCATTCACAATCATATACGTTCAGTAAATTTATGTTTGCTTCATTTGCATACCATTATGATGGTACTTCAACATTTTATAAATCAGTTATGTTTACCTCTACTGATTTTTCACGATATGAATAGGTTGAATTGTCTGAAAAGTGCCTTAAGGTACTGATTCCCGTTTGGCTTTGTGTTAGTCCCTGCTTTGGAAAGCTAATTCCCGGATCCGTAATCTTTCAGAAAGACCCTAAATGTTCACCATAGTTTTTAGCCAATATGAATTGCGATGCTGAACTCCAATGATGTAATTCAATGTGGTTGACCAGTTTTGAAATCGGAGGCTAATATCTGGTTAAAATGTACCAGATCTCTTTAATCAGTCATTCAGATATTGTGAGTTTGGCCACAAGAAGTTATATTTTGAATGGCAACTCTCAGATGGTCAGACACGGGTGACGGATGTGTAAAATTCAACGTATTGAAGGAAAATTGCCTGGATATTGTGGTGTAGGGTTAACAACGGCGACCTAATTTTTGGAAGTTCGAAATTCCTGTGAAGTGAGGTAAATTATTTATGTATGTCAATAAAGAACAACATTCTGACTTTCGACTGAGAAAACTTTTTATGCATTATCACAAGAGATAGCAAAGTTTTGAAAGTTTGAAGCAAGCTACCGATAATTTAATGGCGGGTTATTAGGTACCTTTACTCCTATTATACTATATACACTAGTTTTCTCAGATTGTGTCAATACCCTGTGCTCCATCATTTATATACTTTAATTGTATATTGGGATTCAATTTAAAGTGATTGTGGAAAATCTTAGATACAAAGGGTCTGTTGGTCTTTTTTATGTCCCCTCAACTTCATGTATTTAACTTATGTCTCTTTCTCAAAGCAGAGTTTCCAGCATATGAGATACTGTACTTTGATAAATTTAAAGCCAAGCACATTAATAATTATAAGTTGCAAGTTGTAATCAGAGATAGAATGTACTGGGAAAAGCGTTTTTCTAAATGGCCATTGTGTTAGAAAACACCTAAAACCTTTGTTTGAAAAAATGATGGGTCTTTGACAAGTTCAAATAAATGAAATCTGAAGCTGCACATCACGAGCAGATTAGATCATACTGGCAACAGATATATTTCAGATTGATAACATCAATGTAATGATATATGTAGCCCATGCAGGAATTAGACACCTTCTGAAGAATTATGAGAGAAGCATCGGAGATACTGTTAGCAAGGTATAATGCTGATAGAAAACACATTGATAGAAAACAACTGGTAGACTTTCAATAAGATATACAAAGAGAAAGAAAACAAGTGTATGATATAAGGGAGGTTACACAATCAGTTCATATTTCGATTATATTCTGAAATTAAGCTAACATTAGTCTGAAGTTGAATCAATTCCACTTTCAATATTGTCTGTAGTTTCAGCGTGAACCGCCGTTTGATTCACAATGTGTCCTTTGATTCTGATCACCTCTGATGTTTATAAACACGATGTCCTGTCGTGCTTGATTGCACTGTGAACGAAGGAATCCTAATAAGATTATGTAAGGCTTTCGTATTTTTCTCCTATGTTTTTTTTTAGTTTTCTGTCCAATTTACTACTAACGTGAGCGTTAGTTTTGATTTTAAACAAAGTTTTTAAAAGAAATTCTATAATATACATTGTATCTTACTTGTCGAACTGTTCTATTGAAGGTAAATCCTTACCTTGATTTTTTATAGGTGCCTAATCATTTCAAGCCTTATAAATACAAAACAAAAAAACGTATTATTTTACAATTAAAATTTTTCTACTAGTTTCATGGTTAAATAAAGATGTTTTCTTTGTAATTTTGGGGTTGAATTTTACTTTTTTTAAACCATAAAACTGTGCTGTCAAAAGTTTTAACCGAACATTTGACAGCTGAAAAATTAACTTTCGTTTAATGTATATTGCATGAAATAGACTTTAATGTATATGACATGAAATAGACTTTCGAAGTTGAAGCGATTTTTATGGAAGAAAGCGAATATTTAATATTTTATTTCCGTTGTATTTTGTTTGAGATTTTACCCAAAAATGACTAGATTGACAAGACTATTCGGTTACGGAAACAGATTGCTTTACGTCAAATTTATATAATTCTTTTGATATTTCCTCAATTTTTTGTTAGGAAAAATATGAAAAGACCCCGTTATTTTCCGCCAATTCTAGGACTTAGACTTATCTCGTTGACAAACCATTTTAAATACACTGTTTGTATGTCAGTAGGATGGACTATATATATATAGTTGTTCTGCAGTCATTACCTTAGATAACACAGAAAATGTCGTGTTAACAAACACCGTGTCAGGATACCAAGCAGAATGCTTGGAAAATGTACATTGTATTTCACTTGGATTTCCTTCAGTTTGAGTTTTCCATTTATTCACACTAATTCTGTAACGTGCAGGTTTTAAAATCACAATAAATTATATACGTTTATCAAATTCTATTTAGATCTGGATCCAGACCAGATTAATGTTGTTTTAACGAATCTCCTTTAAAGTCATCATTTCGCAAATTCTACGGTCGCTATAATGACCTTGTTTGCATTTACAAATTATCACTAAGTCATATGTTGACTGATTTGTTTCATACCGTTTGTTAGACTGTCATTTTCATACTAGATTTGACGACGGGTAACCCTGTTTACTTTGTTTCGACTACAGGCTCACGGCGGGTGTGACCGGTCAGCAGAGGATGCTTACTCCTAAAAAATGGAAAAACGGTAAAATTTGGATTAATATTTTTGGCGCAATTCGGATGTGTTCGCTTACATGAGTACACTGATATTTAGATCGTCCACAGAGTACAATTTTTCTTCTAATAATCCTAAGACGAGTGTTGCATAAGTCGGCGTAACTTTAGTTCCCATCGCAGTACCTAACTTTTGTCTGTAAACCATTTCATTGAAATGCATAGAATTGTCTCTAGGATTAATTTTAGACTTTTTAAAACAAAATTCTTTAGGAAATCTATCATTTAAAAGATTTGGAAATCTGTCTATCCAATGTTCTGTGCGGCTATCTTAGTTTATGTGGAATATTAGAGTAGAGGTTAGTAACATCGAATGACATTAAAATTGATTCCGTGTTGACTTTTTCGGGAAGAGTGTTTAGAAAATCTATCGTATCTCTTATGTAACTTTGAACTTTAATAATACATTTAATAGATAACTAATTCTGTGAGTTTCACATGACGGTCCCGCAACTATAGGTCTGATTTTGAGGTCTGTTGGGCTTTCAACACTTACATGTACATGTAGTAATGATGAATGCGGAATTTTTGCATTTATCGTTAATGACTTGTTTTTGTGTATTTGGGTAAGCCATAAAAATTACTGGTTTTGACATTAAACGAGAGTAGGAATCAGTTTCTTTGGGGTAAGTTCTTCCGTGTTCATCAACAATTGTTTCGAGTTTTTTCATGACTTCTTTAGCATCATATGTTGCCTTTTTTCATAGTATTACTGTCCTCTAACATAGAAAGGCACATTGATTTATAATAATCGCAGTCCATTATAACAACTTATTACATTTTCAGCAGTGAAATATTGAAATTTATCCGTTGAATAGAATTTGTTATTTTTCACAGTGATTTAGATTTGTCCAAATTAGATGCCAATATATACAAATTCTACACAGAAACGATTATGTACATCAACTAATATACCAAAATACCCAATCTAGTAAGTCACTCCAGTTTATGATACACGCATGCAAAGTTATTCCGTGGCTTCTCTTCGACTAACAACCAAGCGACAATGATCATCCGGGTGATCATCCCAGTCAGGCCACATCAAAGCGACCACGGCTCTTTGTCTTGATCAGGTAAACGGAGTAACGGTGTATGAAAAACGGCTTAACAGTTGCTATGAAACACATCAGACAGCATTTGACCCGATGGCAGGCCATAAAATTGGCAAAATGCTGCCTTTAAACGTGACTGTTGAAACCCCTGCAACAGTTTGATTGTAATTAGCCTGCCTGGATTCGTCATACACAAAATATGTAGGTGATAATGGAATATTGGTACATTATAAAGTATGGAAAGTTGACGATGGAGAAGCTGAACGCATCCCGTTTGTCATGTATGTTGTATGTTGTAACCTGTATAAAGTGTATATAAGTTATGTTGGTCTAAAAAAAACTCTCTAGAGCTTATGTTACCTTGTTATATATGACTTGCCGACTTTAAATAAAGCTTATCTTATCTTATCTTAAAAAGTTGAGTTTTTAGTTTGCCATTAATGTCTATGTTCAATGAAGGGTAAGGTAAACTACCGAGGTAAGCCGAATGCGCACTGAACTTTGTTAATTTAATACCCAAAACTGTTCAAGTGCAATACGTATTGAGAAATGAGCAGAAGACAAGTTTGACATATTACCGCTGAAAGACAGTTTTATTCAAGTACGTATGTTAGTATATTAAATGTTTGAAACATACTTTTCTCCAACAATATCTGAAAATGTGCACTACTATGTATTATCCAGCGTACTATGATCATTATGATGTACTATATTTTATCATAAAGGTTACATTTATATAGGTTAAATTTATATAGGACGTTAGTATTTATCAGAGGGAACTTGCCACCCTGCTGTCTTTGTGTGGTAAATTGACAGAATTTGCATGGTTCACATTTGCAAAAAGACCGATATGGAGAATATTATTCCCAGTATTTAGTCATGGAAGTACGTTTGTTAGTGACTGTGTTTAACTTGTATTTTCATTGTTTAATTTCGACCCCGATGTAAAATACATTAGTGTCACGTTTTGTTCGTCTGTTTTTGCCCATTTATTTTGTTACGTTCAACTTTTTAAATCATTATACATGTATTACCCTTGGGTTTGGGAGGATTTTCTTATAGTTTATAGGCTAAGTTCTGAGGGGTTTAGGTGTGTTTTTTATTCAAACTCATACTAGTAATAAATTTATAAATTGTTGTTAATCTCATTTTTATTTCTATTGCGTTTATATTGAATTTCAAACCATAGTGTATCAAGATTGTTTCGGTGTCTCCACTAAAACTAAAATAAAACAAACACAACGCGAAGTACAGACTAATACGAGAATGGCACACGAACTGCTACATACATAAATCCCTCTTATTCTGCCTTTTATTATGTCTGAACTGAGTGATATCTCCTTTCATGTTGTATAAGTCCAAGATAGAAATATTTGTTGCATACCTTAAAATGGTGGACCTTCACATCGCCATGAAAAACTGAAGTTTTGAAGTAATAGTAACCAACAGTCATACCTTGGTGATATTTTGTCAGAGTTTGATATTTTCAGAATTAGCTCTTCAATGTGTAGCAGTTCAGAGGGTCAACTGCTTTTCCACATCAGCTCTCCACATGTCTGGTGTCAGAATATTGGCAACTCCACAAGAAGCATTAGTGGATGAAAAATCCACATCAAAGTGGTATGGTCTGCCCAGGAATGGCGCTGTTACAATCAAAGCCTCTCTACAAGAAGGGAAGCAAAGTTTTCATCCTTTGGATGTAACTGCTACAGATCAAGGACATGTGATTGTGGAGAACAGTTCTCTGTCAAAGGAACTATTATACAGGTAATGAAGACAGTGATTCGTAGTTGTTAAGATAAATTTAGACTGGTTACTGATCTTAGATACATGTAAAGGAGTGATCAATCTCGTAAGTCCTAAATAGAATATAAAACAAGAGTTGGACAATTACGGACCCTGGACACACAGAGGTGGGATCAGGTGCCTAGGAGGAGTAAACATCCCCTGTTGACCGGTCACACCCGCCGTGAGCCCATAGTCTTGATCAGGTAAACGGAACAGTCCGTAGTCAAATCAGTGTGTGAAAAACGGCTTGACAATTGCTAATAAACATCAGACAGCATTTGACTCAATGATAGGTCATATTGGTGAACTAAATGTTATAACGACCATACAATTTACGAAATGCTAACTTTAAACGTGACTGTTGAAATCCCTGCAACAACAACTTGTTGTAAGTAGCTTGCCTCGATTCAAAAACTGATCATACGCAGAACAAGCTCTTGCGTTAGAATAAGTTGAGAGCATACACACTATATGCATATTGCTACTAATATGGGAAGTTGACGATGGAGAAGCTGAAATCGTCCCGTTTATCATAAAGTTGAGTAGTTAGTTTGTCGTTAATGTCATGTTCAATAAAATATCCAAGTACGAAGCAGACATGGAAGACTCTGTGGTGTCCTTTATTTCTAGTTCGTTGGGATATATTGAATCGACATATGAATGGAAATCATTA
This sequence comes from Ostrea lurida, assembly GCA_903981925.1. Classification (NCBI taxonomy): domain Eukaryota; kingdom Metazoa; phylum Mollusca; class Bivalvia; order Ostreida; family Ostreidae; genus Ostrea; species Ostrea lurida. Next base: position 18,254 of record CAJDSM010015260.1, read on the forward strand.
TTATTGATAAATATAACATCGTCAATATATCGAAATGTTAAATTAAAGGCCACCGCTAGAGATTTCTTCTTTTCGTGTAGAAGCTTTTGAATGAATTCTGCCTATAAGAATATAAAAATAGGTCAGCTAATAGAGGAGCACAATAAGTGCCCATGGGAATTCCAACAGACTTTTGGAGACCTGATTGCAAAAACTCAAAAGATACTTGTCAATGAAGATATTGTCAATGAGGAACTCCAGCATATGTAATGTCAATGTACAATGTGCAGAGATTGGATTTTTATGACATTTTAACGTACATTAAATGTACACAACACTTTAGGAGTGGAACCAATGGGATTATTTTGGAGTATGAAGCATGAACCCTTAAGTGAGTCGAAGAGAGAGAATGTTCGACTGAACAAAAGAGATGTGACCACACCACTAGTGGTGACACTGTCAGTGTTGGAAGGCCACCACTCCTGGGGAAGTTTGTTTGATCCACCCCCAGAACCTCTGACTACACTAGATTTGTACAGATGGTACAAACATAAACATGTCCGAAGAGAGAGAGTGAGGCACGGGAATGTTAGGGGTGTACTGTTCACTCCTCCAGGTGAGTTTCACTTCTTGAATTATTTTGTGTAAGGAGTCTTCAAATATGTGTAGTTTATAAACAAAGCTTTCACCAAGGATAATCATATTGCCCATTATATTTCTTCTGTAACAGCTTAGAATTGACTGATATCACAGACTGAGGGCAGGTATCAAAAGATTGGATGTAGATAGGATATAGTGATGGTCCGGGCCGTTTGTGTTTGAGTAATCAGGATCTTTTCTGATAACATTTTGTCCGTCATCCGCCCATCCAACCATGTCTGTTCATCTGTACACTTTTACATTTTCGACTCGATCCTTCTCCAGAACCACTGGGTCAATTTCAACCAAACTTAACACAAATCATCCTTGGGTTAGGGAGATTCATGTATCTTCAAAGGGGAGATAATCACAAAAATTCAAGAATAGGATGAGGTCATGTAGAAAATATTTTTTCTAAAGAACCGCTGGGCCAGAAAAGCAGAAATTTACAAGACATAAATTGACATGAATTATGGGAGATTCAGTTTTGTCAAAATCATGACCCATGGTGGTAGGGTGGAGCTACAATAAGGGATCAAAGTTATACATGAGAATATATATAGGAAAAATCTTTGAAAATCTTCTTTAATGAATATTGAGCCATAATAATAAAGATTTCTGATATAGAGTAGATTCAACTTTGTTCAAATGATGACTCCCAGATGTAGGATGGGGCCACAATTTAGGGGATACAATTTTTATATGCTAATACATGCATATAGTGCAGTCTTTCACACAGAACCACTGGGCCATGCTATATAGGGTAAGCACATTTCAAAAAATATTCTCAAGAACCACTGCACCAGTAAAGCTTAAATTTACTTGAAAGCTCTTTGACATAGTGGAGATTCAAGTTTGTTGAAATCTTGAACACCCACCCCCATAGATAGGGTGGAACCACAGTACATATAATCAAAGTTATATGGAAAATCTTTTAAATTCTTCGATCTTCTCAAGAACCGCTGGGCTAGAAGTGGAGATATGGTAAAAGTGGAGACTTACCTGAATGCTTTCTGATATAAAGTGTATAAAATTTTGTTCAAATCATGACCGCCGGGGGAAGGGTGCAGGGCCACAATAGGTTATCAAATTTTTATATGCTAATACATGGATATAGGACAATCATCTACTCCAAATCTATACCGGGCCATTGCAAAAATCAGGACTTTTGAACAAAAGCAAGGCCAATGTCACTCGGGTGAGCGATGTGGCCCATAGGCCTCTTGTTTTATCTAGGACCTGGACCATTTCATGGAGTGATCGACATATTTGGGAGTGGAGGGGGACTACCTGAATATCGAGCAGCATTGTTGGCATCTAGAGGGTTTTCTGTTTTTGCTCTACCATATTTTGCATATGAAGATTTACCAGCTTCTTTTGCTGAGGTTTCACTGGACTATTTCATAGTAAGTATTCCTTATACACGGGAATATCTCAGGTGCTATCCATAGTAAGCATTCCTTATACATGGGGATTGGGGATATCTGAGGTACTATTCATAGTAAGCATTCCTTATACATGGGGATATCTGAGGTACTATTTATAGAAAGCATTCCTTATACCCAGGGATACCTGAAGTACTATTCATGGTAAGCATTCCTTATACATGGGGATATCTAAGGTACTATTTATAGTAAGAATTCCTTATTAATGGGGAATATATAAGGTACTATTCATAGTAAAGCCATTCCTTATACATGGAATATCTAAGGTACTATCTATAGTAAGCATTCTTATACATGGGAATATCTAAGGTACTTATCAAGTAAGCATTCCTTATACATGGAATATCTAGGTACTAGTCATAGTAAGCATTCCTTATACATGGGGATATTTAAGGTACTATTCATAATAAGCATTCCTTATACATGGGAATATCTGAGAAGCTATTTGTAATTCCCTCACAAGTTCTTAGTAGAGATATCTAAGCTACAATCATTCCCTCACAACGACCTATGGAGGACATATGATAAGGTTACTTGCTATGCTGTGCATGTATTGTATGCTAGCACAAATGTGTATATAATACTATATATGAATTACCTAATGGGTAAAATTTATAGAATATCATAGCACCAGAAGGCGATGTCATTAAACTTTATATACTTGTTACCCTTGGTGAGTTATATAATTGTTTTGATTTTGAAGGTCGGAAAGGTCAATGCCTATGGATGTCACAATTTTGATATCTTAGTGGGTCATGATGTCCTCTGTGATGTGTAAATTTTTGTTTTATAAAAAGATCCAATCAGATTGTATCCAATGAGGACAACCGGAGGAAGGAGGGGGTATTTATCCTAGTAATTATTAAAGACAGATTATGTGAGACTTATTCTGTAGAACATGAACCTATACATGAATGTCACTGTGTTTGTGATATGTAGTGCTAGAGGACCTCTTTCTCATGACACCTACATTCATGTACTTGTACATTAACTGTTTTCAAGGAGAGCACTAAATGGTTTGCTGGGCTGCCACACATAAAGAATGATGGGATAGGTATTATAGGCATGTCTAAAGGTGGAATGTATGCATTGGAGCTCTGTAGACGAGTGCCAAAGGTAAGATATCTCTTCATGGGGAATAACATACATAATTGAAAATTATATTTTCACATCATTATGCTGTGATTGTGATTCCATTTTGTCGTAACCAACTGGATCACAAGGTAAGAAAGGCATGCATCACCACTTAAATTTGTGACCTGGAATCCTTATGTGGTGAACTGAAACTTCAATGTCAAAACTTTTAAGTTTGTGTCAAGGTTATATGTATATATCCAATTTGCTGCCATGGTCAGCATTGAGTTAACAGACAAATTGTTTTGAAGGTCAGTTGTCCAATCCTGTAGTCAGTGTTGAATTAACAGACACATTGTTTTGAAGGTCAGTTGTCCAATCCACTAGTCAATGTTGAGGACTTGTGCAGAACATTTTATTGGTTTTGCGACAAAAGGTCATTGCCCACTTCTCTAGTGTCTTGTTAAAGACGCAAAACTTTTGTTTTTGAGAAAAAGTCAAATTTAATTAGTCTGGAGCACAGCTCACTCTAGTCAGTATTGAGTTAACAGACGCATTGTTTTGAAGGTCAATTGTCCAATCCTGTGGTCAATGTTGGGTTAACAGACACATTGTTGTGGAGTTCAGTTTTCCAATCCTGTGGTCAGTGTTGTTAATAGACACATTGTTTTGAAGGTCAAAGCTGCGGTCCTGGTGAATGGAACAACTTTTTACTCTGATGCTCCTCTGAAGTTCAGTGGTGGAGACATAGAGAATGCAGAGTAAGTAATCAAAGAAATAATTGAGTACTTACAATCAAAGTACAATTCTCCAAGCATTGCCCCTCAATGTATTGTTCAGTTGGGTTGGAGATTACATGTAAAGGGTTCATATATGTGAATATATTAGAGATCTCACTTTTACTCGGATAGCTTAGTCGAGTACTCCAAGGCTTTAGTCGAGCGATAGCCGAGTACTCGGTAAAAAAGGGGATGGGGTACTGACAGGGTACAAGTGTTTCAAAGTCATTAGTCATACACTACATGTACCGCAGCGCATACGAATAGCGAAGTTCACTGGTGGAAGGCTGTTTATCTGAGCTCTACTTCTACAATCTAATACAATTATCGTATAATCATGTTCATATACTTTGCGTATAATATTTTAATATATTAAGTCCATCCTCTATTATTCATTCCATTTTTCATATTGATCGTAATTTTTTTTATGCCCCTGGAATCTTCGATTCGGGGAAATATAGTTTTAACATTGACAAATAGTCTGTCCTGCGCATAACTCCCATCCCCTTTGTAGAATTTGAATAATATTTCACACTAATTGGTTGCCCTGGACCTGAAGGTCAAGGTCACTACACACATAATGGTTTAAACATTGTCCGGGACATAATTTTGACAGAGTGCATGATTGGTAATAATATTTTACCAGAATTGTTGTCCTGGACAACAAGAAAGTGTCATGACTTGGATCAAGATGCAAAGGTCAAGGTCACAATGCACATAGTGATTTTTAACTTTTCTGGACCATACGTTTTCACTGAGTGTATGGATTGGAATAATATTTCACAGAATTGTTGGTCTAGGCCTAATGATGTGTCCTGACCTTGAGCCAAGATCACTGGTCAAAGGTCAGGGTCACAATGCACGTGGTGGTTTTACCATTGTCTGGGCCATGACGGGCATATATTGCTACGTTAACATTGTTCTTGTTTGCATATAGACTTATTTATAAAGGTATATATATATATTATATAGGTATTTTCAAAAATGAATACAAAAAGGCGAAGTTAACATTGTGTCAAACGTAATCATAATCCAAAAAAGATATACAAAATCGAGTGTAGGGCAACACGGACCTCCGACAAAAGCGAAGGCAGGATCAGGTGCCATGGAGGAGTAAGCATCCTCTGCTGACCGGTCACACCCGCCGTGAGCCCTTAGTCGAAATAAAGTAAACGGGATTACCCGTAGTCAAATCTAGTAGGAAAATGACAGTCTAACAAAGGGTATGAAACAAATCAGTCAACATATGACTTAGTGATAATTTGTAATCGCAAACAAGGTCATTATAGCGACCGTAGAATTTGCGAAATGATGACTTCAAACGAGATTCGTTATAACCCTGCAGCATAAACTTTTTTGTTAGTAGTTGGCCTCGCTTTAAAAAGTCCGCATACGCATAGCATGCTCTTGCGTATCGAATCAACTGGGAGATATACAGACCATAAGCAGGTGAGAGTGGTATATTACTACATAGAAAAGGAAAGTTGACGATTGCAAAGTTAAAATCATCACGCTTATCATATAATGTAGTTGTCAGTCTGCCATTAGAGTCAATGTGAAGTAAAATATCCAAATATGAAGCAGATATGTCAGATTCTTACTTTGTAATTGGTAGTGTTATTAATTAGCAATATGGGTTCTTGAAACAGGAAAAAAAATTCTCGATATGATTCATCAGGTTATATGATTTCCAATCTGATTAAAATGCAAACTTCAAAACTGAGAATAGATATAAATAATATACGGTACCAATTTTTATGCACCAGATGCGCATTTTCGACAAATTATGTTCTTCAGGTGATGCCAAACCGAAATGTTGGAAAATCGGAAACATAAAGTAAAACTTTTATAAAAAGTGATCATGGTAGGTGCGAAAAGATTGGGGCCAAATACTTCGAAGGATCAGAGCTATGCTGAGGGAGTATAATCCTTAATTTTGTATAGAATTTTCTAATTTTACCACTGCAATTAAATACCTATCCGTATTTTCAAGCTAGTAACATGTAACAATAGCAACCTGGGCTGTAGAGACCTCGGGGGACTAACAGTCCACACGACAGGCGCTCGACCGGGGTTCATAATATTAATAATATACGGTCCAATTTTTATGCACAGATCGCATTCCGACAATTCTGGTCTCTTCAGTGATGCTCAAACCGAACTGTTGGAAATCGAAACATGAAAGTAAAACTTTATAAAAGTGATCATGTAGTTGCCAAAGATTGGTGCAAAACTTCGGAAGGATCAGAGCTTATGCGAGGGAGAAATCCTTAATTTTTGATATGATTTCTAATTTTAACACTGCAATTAAATACATATCAGTAATTTAAGCTTAGTAACATAAGTACATAGCAACTGGGCTGTAGAGACCCTCAAGGGAACTAACAGTCCACCAGCCAGAGGCCATGCGACCAGGGGTCATAATATAAATAATATCGGTACCAATTTTTTATGCACCAAGATGCGCATTTCGACAATTATGTCTCTTCAGTGATGCTCACAACCGTTATGGTTGGGAATCCGAAACATGAAGTAAAACTTTATAAAAGTTGATCAAAATTAAATCTAAGTTTAGACTCAGCTAACTTTTGAAATAATTTCCATAAACAAATGAAATTTTAAATATTAGTTTGCATTTGATTTTTTAAAAAAAAGTAACAAGGTTTTTAAAAACTTGGCTTTAAGAAATCTTATGATGTTAGTGATCAAAATTGTTACTAAGTCTATTCTCGGAATATGGTCTTGGGGCCTGATCACTCATACAGCACAAAGATCTGACAATGACCAATTGGGGGTAATGTTTTTTTTTATTTAAACAACCTTTGCGTTAGTCAATCAGATTTAAGGTTATCATATCGAAAACGTTGATGCGATTGATATAATGCAATTGGAACATGCCAGCATCCTATGACCTAAAACTGAAAATGTTTATGGACGTGATGGTGGCGTGATCATTTATTAAGCTATTAAGTGTTACATGTATTTATTTATACTACGATGTTGGAGCCACTTACACGTTGCTGTGTTTAATTAAAAGATATAACGTTTGTGTCAATGAACTTTTGTTTTCATTGCAATTCGAAAGTAGTAATAATTGTGATTGGCCGTTATTATTGATTTTTATGTAATTCTTTTAGGTCATGTTTACGTCACAGATCTATTGGTTGTTGTCAGATCTCTCTGCACTATATGAGATATCTGTATTTCAATCAGATTGTATGGTTTCCTTACAGATGTAGGCTTGATAAATTCATGATGACATCAGAGGGAGTTCATTGGACAGAATTGTATCAACCATCTGATGAGAACTACATCAGAGTAGGTACTATGTATATATGTTACATGTATACAGTTTGACTTGTATATTCTGACACCTTTGTAACCCTTTTCATTGTAAATTCCAGTCCTTATTTTCATTCTCAATTTTGGTTTGTTTGTTTTTTGGGATTTTTTTTGTTTGTTTTTTCTTTCTTTGTGGACACTTGAGTAAAGTCACCTGAGTAAACTCAGGTGAACTATTGCAATTGGTATTCATCCGTCGTCATCTGTTGTGCGTCGTCCGTTAACAATTAAACATTTTTAACTTCGTCTTGATAACCGCCAGTCCAATTATTTTCAAACTTGGTATGAAACATCTTTGGGACAAGGGGCACATAAATTGTAAATTGCAGGTCTCTTGAACCCCAGGGGCCTTAAGGGTGGGCCAAAAATTGCCAAAAAGTGATCAATTTTCAAAATTCTTCTTTATAACCGCACATGTCTTAGAGAAACTAAATGCATAGTGATGTAGAGCAGGAAGGCCTCTACCAAAATTGTAAAGGATGAAGAGAAATGGTTATGCGCCGCGGCCCCCAGTAGATTTATAAAAACAAATTTTCTTGTTTCGTGCTAGAATTTACATGATTCAGTTTATTAACATTTGCAATTGTACTTTCATGATTTCAATGTTACATGGCGCATACATTCACTAAAACGATATATAAGTCTGCGTTTAAGCTTGGGGTTTCCTCATTAACTGACATTCTCATAGGTATTTGGCCCCGCCCACACTTTTACAGAGCTAGAAACATATATTCGAGAGAACGTACGGTTGCATAATTCAGGCTGTGTTTGTATATTATCAAAAACTTTTAAATTCCGTGCAGTGATAGCCGTACGTTATTACGTCGCTGATATTTTAAAAAATAAATCAGCAAGAATTTCACTAGAACCTCTCCATTATGAAAACCTGTTTATCTCTACTTGTTATTGGAATCGAGTTGTCTGTCCACCTGTCTGTTGACAGAATGGTTCCCAGGCTTTAAAGTGTTAGCCTTCCCATCTAGAGTCACCAGATCATGCGTATGGTCTACCCATGGGACAAAGTCTAAGATGTTTCTTATTGAATTTTGGGTTAAAATATCAAAGGACATTAAAGTAGCAATATGGTTTTCATTTAAAATTCTTGAATGCTTAACAACACCCTTTGTGAGATTGAAATGATAATCGTTTCGTGTATATGAATAGGAATCATATGCATATTTTGGAATTAAGATGATGATACGTTTTAACATGTGAACAAAAGACTCCATATTGTGACTTAGAAATGCAAATATGAGAATCCCAGCGGGGGCTATGATACTCAGGTGACCGTTATTTATAAGGCCTTTGGGCCTCTTGTTTTGTGTGTGTGTGTTTTAATTACTCTCTGTCATTCAACAGCTGTATAGTGTGAAACAAAATTAGTCTCGGATGATATAAGATTAAACAGGTTTTACTGTATGTATATGTGAATACAACATTTTTTGGAATAACTCTTATTTTAAACGAACTTGGTATTAACTCCACTTTTTTGGTAATCATACTTACACTCCTACTGCTCTTTCAAAAGACGAAATTCTTCAAATCATGCTTCAGTTTTAAACACATTTAATATCCCAGTCAATGGGACGGAAGAATATGAACTACCGTACCTATACTGGATTCCAAAGCTTCATAAAACCCCTTACAAACAAAGATATATTGCTGGATCTAGTAAATGTTCCACCAAGCCCCTGTCTTTACTCCTCACAAAAATATTGACAGCTGTCAAGGAGAAAATCAGAAGTATTGTGAAACTACATATGCCATAAGTGGTGTAAATCAAATGTGGATTCTCAAAAACTCTAAAGAACTTCTAGTGAATTTGAAATCCAGAACCTTTCACATATCAACAACATCAAAACATATGACTTTTCAACACTTTACACGACCATCCCGCACGATAAATTAAAGGAAATATTCTTATCTAGTGATCAGCCCATTCAAAAAAATATTTTTGTTAAACTCCACTCCGATTCTACACACAAGTACTCTGATGTTGATATTAAAGCAATGCTGGAGTTCCTCACTGACAATATCTTTGTAGTTTTTGGCAACCAGGTCTTCCAACAGTCTGTTGGAATTCCAATGGGCACTAATTGTGCTCCTTTATTAGCTGACCTATTTTTATATTCTTATGAGGCAGAATTCATTCAAAAGCTTCTACATGAAAAGAAGAATTCTCTAGCGGTGGCCTTTAATTCAACATTCGATATATTGATGATGTTTTATCCATATATAATAATATTTTCCATTCATATGTCGATTCAATATATCTCAACGAACTAGAAATAAAGGACACCACAGAGTCTTCCATTGTCTGCTTCGTACTGGATATTTTATTGAACATTGACATTAACGGCAAACTAACTACTCAACTTTATGACAAGCGGGACGATTTCAGCTTCTCCATCGTCAACTTCCCATATTTATGTAGCAATATTCCATCATCACCTGCATATGGTGTGTACGTCTCTCAACTTATTCGATACGCAAGAGCTTGTTCTTGCGTATGATCAGTTTTTGAATCGAGGCAAGCTACTTACAGACAAGTTGTTGTTGCAGGGGTTTCAACAGTCACGTTTAAAGGCAGCAGTTCGTAAATTCTATGGTCGTTATAACAATTTAGTTTACCAATATGACCTACCATTGAGTCAAATGCTGTCTGATGTGTTCATAGCCATTGTTAAGCCGTTTTTCACACACTGATTTGACTACGGATTGTTCCGTTTACCTGATCAAGACTATGGGCTCACGGCGGGTGTGACCGGTCAACAGGGATGTTTACTCCTCCTTAGACACCTGATCCCACCTCTGGTGTGTCCAGGGGTCCGTGATTGCCCAACTCTTGTTTTTTGTATTCTATTTAGGACTTACGAGATTGATCACTGTTCGTTATCTTTGCCTTTACAATGATCATGCATGGGATAATTTTTTCAACCCCAATATGTACAATACCTTTGAAAAGGGTGATTTTGAGTGAAAAATCTGTACACAGTTTGCAAAAAGTTGTAGAAAAGTTGTTTAGATCTGTACAGAAATGTTAATGTTTTTTAGAGTGCCACCACATGGCAGGTTCCCATAGTAATCACTCTGTCAATCCATTGGTCCATCTGTCAGATCATTTGACATGCTATAGTCTCAGTATTTTAGAAGGTTTTCATAGATTTTTATTCATAATAACACAAAAAACAAAAAAACTTGCCGTTTCCTTCAACCTTACATATAGGTATATAGATGATGTGTTATCAATTAACAATCATAATTTTCACAATTATGTCCATTTGATATATCCCGAAGAACTCGACATAAAGGACACCACAGAATCTGACATATCTGCTTCATATTTGGATATTTTACTTAACATTGACTCTAATGGCAGACTGACAACTACATTATATGATAAGCGTGATGACTTTAACTTTGGCAATCGTCAACTTTCCTTTTCTATGTAGTAATATACCACTATCACCTGCTTATGGTGTGTATATCTCCCAGTTGATTCGATACGAAGAGCATGCTAGCGTATTGCGGACTTTTTAAAGCGAGGCCAACTACTAACAAAAAAGTTGATGCTGCAGGGTTATAACGAATCTCTTTAAAGTCATCATTTCGCAAATTCTACGGTCGCTATAATGACCTTGTTTGCGATTACAAATTATCACTAAGTCATAATGTTGACTGATTTGTTTCATACCCTTTGTTAGACTGTTCATTTTCCTACTAGATTTGACTACGGTAAATCCCGTTTACTTTATTTCGACTAAGGGCTCACGGCGGGTGTGACCGGTCAGCAGAGGATGCTTACCCTCCATGGCACCTGATCCTGCCTTCGCCTTTGTCGGAGGTCCGTGTTGCCCTACACTCGATTTTGTATATGTTTTTTGGATTATGATTACGTTTGACACAATGTTAACTTCACCTTTTTGTACCAAGGACTTTGCAGAGCAGACCCTTTTTCAATTTCAGATTTATTGGTTAAATTTTGTTATTACATAGTTTTTTGGGTTTTTTTTTTTGGATATTTTATTTTTCACCAAACTTTCTGTATGCATGTATATATTTTTAACAGAATACACTCACTGCATCACCATGAAATACCGTATAAGCAGACGTTTTTAGTGAGGATATAATTTTGGCATTATTAGCGAGGGTTTTGAGATCGCTAAAATTAAATATCGCTAACAATTTATTCCAAATCATCAGTAGTGCTTTTCGAAACAATAGATCACTAAAATCAATTATTCATCGCTAAAAATAAAATACCACTTTTTATGGCACGTATAGAAGTCAGATATGTTTGGGGGTTTTTCAGAGAGAGAGAGAGAGAGAAGAGAGAGAGAGAGAGAGAGAGAGAGAGAGAGAGAGAGAGAGAGAGAGAGAGGGAGAGAGGAGAGAGAGAGAGAGAAGCTATGAAAAGATTTGGTCTCTATGCTGTTCCAAAGGGCATTGAATTTTTATGCATCGCCATTTTTGTATTGCAAATCCACACTCAATTTTTTCTCTGTACACCTAGCTGTGTAAATATAGTACTTTTAATTTACATTATAAGTTAAGTTTTTGAAGTGTTTGATATCAGTAAGATGATGGCACATTCTATGGCATACATTAAATTGGGGTATGTTACTTGAGAAGATTTTCTTAGAATTCAAAGGTGGTCCCCTGATTAGGATCACTCAGACCCAAAACTACATGGGGAGACGGGAAGACCTCGCAGATACGTCTATTTTCCATCTGTTTCTTTCAACAGCATCTCATTCTTTGATGTTCTCGTGTAGTTCTTCAGATTAAGGAACAGGAAGAACCTTTGATTTTCAGATATATTGGTTTTGTTGTTTAAGAATTGTGATCTAGACTTTGATAGAATTGGGAAGGTTTTCATATGTCATCTGTCAGACACCATTGTAACCATTGCAAGACCCTTTCCGACTTATCCATTTTCTAGATTAAATCTTAAAAAAAATCCATTCAAAATAGTTGCATTTAGGAAATTAATTATGAGAAAACAGTAAAAGTAAAGACAGAAATAACGAATAGTGATCAATCTCATCAGTCCAAATAGAATACAAAAACAAGAATTGGGCAGACTTGGACCCCTGGACACACCAAAGGTGGGATCAGGTGCCTAGGAGGAGTAAGCATCCCCTGTTGACCGGTCACACCTGCCGTGATCCCATTGTCTAGATCAGGTAAATGGAGTAATCCATAGTCAAATCAGTGTATGATAAACGGATTAACAATAAATTGCTATGAAACACATTAGACATCATTTGACCCTATGGCAGGCCAAACTAAATTGTTACAACAACCATAGAGTTTGCGAAATGCTGCCTTTAAACGTGACTGTAGAAACCCTTGCAGCAAAACCTTGTTTGTAAGTAGTCTGCCTCAATTTAAAAACTAATCATACACAGAACAAGTTCTTGCATACCTAATAAATTGAGAGACATACACTTACATATGCAGGCGATGATGGAATATTGCTACATACATGTAAATAATGGGAACTTGACGATGGAGAAGCTTAAATCATCCTGTTTGTCATAAAGTTGAATTGTTAATTTGCCGTTAATGTGTATGTTTAATAAAATATCCAAGTACGAAGCATACCTGGAAGACTCTGTGGTGTCCCTTATTTATATTTCGTTGGGATATATTGAATCGACATATGAATGAAAATCATTATTATTAATAGATAAAATGTCGTCGATATATCGAAATGTCGAATTAAAGGCCAGCGCTAAAGATTTCTTCATTTTGTGTGGAAGCTTTTGGATGAATTCTGCCTCATAAGAATATAAAAACAGGCCTACTAACAAAGGAGCACAATTCGTGCCCATGGGAATTCCAACAGACTGTTGGAAGACCTGATCGCCAAACACTACATAGATATTGTCAATGAGGAACTCCAGCATTGCTTTGAAATCAACTTCAGAGTACTTGTGTCAGGAATCAGAATGGAGTTTAGCAAAGTAATTTTTATAATGACTGATCACTAGATATGAATATTCTTATTGCATTCATTTAGGTGCTTGCATAGGTGCTTGCATTATACACTATACCACCGGTCGCGGTGGCTCAATGGTAGATCTCTCGCCTCGTGATCGGGAGGTCGTGCGTTCGAGCCCCGTGCTCGGCAGCCGGCCGCGTCAAACCTAAGACGCGAAAATAGGTAGTGATTGCTCCTTCGCCAAGAGCTCGGCATTTAGAAGTGAGAATCACGGGTCTTTCGTATATGACCTTAAAAAAAACGGAGGCCCCGTCTCCCCGGCCGTGTCGCCCGCTAAAGAACCCTCACTGCTAAAAGCTATGAGTGTTAAGCATAGGTCTAAATTTGCAGCCCTTCACCGGCAATGGTGACGTCTCAATATGAGTGAAATATTCTCGATGGGACGAAAAACAACAAATAATCAATCAATCAACCAATATACACTATACACTATGGACCTTGTGTTTCTGTAGGCCTGGGAGAGTGAAGCAAATGTGCTGTGCATTGTGGGAGAAGATGATAGGTGTATTAGTCAAGCCTTTAGTGAGCGTTTTATGGAACTGATTCCCGAGGAACATAAACATCGATTTCAGTTAATAAAATACCCAAACGCTGGTCACCTGATAGAGCATCCATACACACCTCACTGCAGAATCTCCTTCCATAAAGTGTATGGTGAGTTCTTTTTTATCCCTTATCCATGATCTCTTGAAATAATTAATTATTTAAATCTGAATTATTGCATTCATTAATTGAATTATTGATAACATTAATTGTTATGCTGAATAATCAAATCTTTACTCTTATGATATCAACAATTAATGGAAGAGAGCAATACTTCAATTAATGCACAGATATATTCAATTAATGCATGTAATGATTGATTTATTGTTCAGTGTTGTGTGCATCAATATTTAATTTATGTGCACAACAAATAACTGAACTATTGCTCTAATGATATAATTTATTCAATTAATGTACACAATCATTCCTCTCAGAGATTGATAGCAACTACATAGTTGGAGATACCTGCAATTCAATATGTCTACAATCGAATTAATGATCATCTTTTTAACTGAATTATTTACTGTCTTTGTTTAAAATAATTTGATGCATTCATTAATTTTTTGTAATATCATTGAAATAAAGAGATAAAATAATTCAAATTGAGATGTAGTACAAAAAGGTGAAGTTAACATTGTGTCAAACGTAATCATAATCCAAAAAACATATACAACATCGAGTGTAGGGCAACACGGACCTCCGACAAAAGCGAAGGTAGGATCAGGTGCCATGGAGGAGTAAGCATCCTCTGCTGACCGGTCACACCCGCCGTAGTCTAATTATTGCAAGCAATATTTCCACCACTTCGATGTGCACATCAATTGAATAGATGCGATTAATGATTATATTTCGATGCATGCATCAGCAGAATTAATGCGTGCATCATTTCAAGTAATTTGCACACATTGAATCAATTATTGCACAAATTTATTTGATGTATGTGTCAATTCAATCATTGCATGCAATAGTTAATTTGATGATATTTTTAAATATTATGATTAATTAAAGATATCTTCAAAATTTTGAGTTAATATTAATTTGGTTCTCTATTAGACACAAACACAGAGACAAACGCACTCTCTCTTAGAATGATGAGTACAGAAATATTCAGTAAAATAATCACAAGATCATAATCACCAAATAGTTGCCAAGGCATAGACCAAATTTGAAAATACTGCATTGTTATAGTGTACTACAGGTTGTTAGGGCCCCACCTAGCTGCAATAATGTAGCCCTCTCTTTTATAAAAAGTTTTTGGGAGAGGGCTCCTCTCCCAAAAATGCCAGAATAAAAAGAGTGGAGAGGGCTACATTATTGCAGCTTGGGCCCCACCATATGGTAAGTACCCTGTAGTAGTCACTCCGTCTATTCTACTTTCTATGGCACACAATAACAAGTTTCTCGATAAGATTTTCAAAAATTTTACACATGATACATACATGCACTTTGATTAGGCAGAATACCTCTTTGGATTGATAAGAGAAAGGCAATAGCTTACAATAACTAGAGGGGATTGGATAGAATTGAAATGTAGTACTCATATTTGGAAGAGGAAGATGTATGACGTACCCTTTTCAGTTTAGTGTGATGGGACTTTAATTTTTCTTAAGGTGGTTGTACCAGCCATCCTGATTCCACTATCTGACCATGCAGATACATATAATTCAGTGATAGAACATTTGATGGAAATATTCATTGCAGATTAAAACGTTCCTTTATGACATACCAGTTTATCTTCTTTTTTTAGCTAGTACTAGTTTAAATTTGTATTCTAAAGTTGTCTGTTCATTTCAGTTGCATAATGTAAGTAGCGAAGAAGTGAATAACCATTTTAAAATTTCACATGGTATAGATCGTACTTTCGTCATAATCCCGGTGAAGTTTAGAATTATTACTGACAAAGCACTTAAAAAATCTTCAATATTACATGCTGTTTCAAGGTACTCCCTCGATCCACTATAGTGATTGAGACTTCTCTTGTATACTTTTAGAACTTTACTAATTTTTAATGTATTGACTGCCTTGATTTATACCACCTTCAGTTTAGATGAATTGTTCTGATAACTTTTTGACTTGCATCTGTCTGTCTGTCTGTTTGTCTGTCTGTGTGTCCACTCTTTAAATATTCAAACATAAGCCATATCTTTTAAATTGTTAGATTTACTGTTTTTACATTAAACACAATCATGCATTTCCTGTAAAAAGAACTTTCCAACAGTATCAGAATTGTTGACATTGTGACCTTGACAAAGTCTATTGACATACTTTTTGAAAATTTTCAACAACAAAAAAAGTAACCTTGGTCATATCTTGTACAACAGAATAGGTTTGGCATATGTATTCCCTGTGGCAAGACCTTTCCAATCTATTACCTGGTGACCTTTACATCGGCCTTTGACCTACTTTTAGTAAATTCTAATTAATGTAAGAAGTATCTTTTAAACCATAAGGCACTGCTTTCATATCTAGTATATGGATTTTTTGTGAGAAGACTTTTCCATCGGTACCAATTTGATCTTGAAGTTGACCTCTGACCTAATTTGAAAATTATTCACTTTATTGTAATCACAAATATATCTTGTTAGTACCAAATTTTTACCTTGCAATGACTTTAGACTTTCACATGCTTTTAACAAAATCTAAACATGGACAATGTATCTCCATTTTCATACCATAACCTTGTGACCTTGAAGTTTGACCCAAAATTCCAAACAAACCCAAACCAAACTTTAATCTTGCTCCTAAATTTTACATGAGGAGTGACATATCTTTTCTGTTTCATGTACGCATCCTCTGTAATAAAATTTGTCTTCTGGTACCAAAATGTTTGACAATGTTGCTTTGACCTTGGGTTTTGATTCAATTTTTTTTTAAGAAAAGTCAACTTTAATAGACAATATCTTCTGAATGATATGTAAGGTTGGATTTTCATATTTTGTACATGTATATAGATTCCTTGAAGCTAGACTGTATTTTATAACATGATTGTTGACCTTTTGACCATGATCATGTTAATGTGACCAAAATTTTGGCTAAGTTGGGGCCTCAATATGTGATAAAATAATTTCAATGGAATAAAGATTACAAAAAAATCTGAAAAGTTCAACTGAACAATTGCAAGGCCAAAGTGGCTCAGGTGAGTGATGTGGCACATTGGTCTTTCGTTTAAGGTTATTATTTTCATCTATGGAGGACAACAAAGCTACGCTATGCACAGGAGTTCATGGAGGAGCGTCTTCCGAATTCTTTACAAAACTAAAGTGTGTCCACCGGCACACTCTAGACAGACGTAATTGGTGATAAATCAACCAGCCACACCCTACAGACAGATAGTAAATTGTGATAAACCCCTGTAGACATTGAATTGTGAGACAAGGTGAAGCTGTGGAAGACTGTTGTCTTATTTTATTCAGAATGAGTATACATGTATTGTTATAAATATTACATTCAGAGTATTTAAAAAATCATCAAACAGAGGAAAAGGTGAAGATAAAATTAGTGTTCAATTCATAAATCCCACACGGAATACAAAGTAAGAGTTGGACAAACATGGACACCCCCTCCCGAACACACCATAGATGGGACCAGGTGCCTAGGATGAGTAAGCATCGCCTGTTGACTGGTCACAGCCACCATGAGCCTTTTCTCTTTACCAGGTGAACGGAGTCATCCATGGTC
Organism: Ostrea lurida; assembly: GCA_903981925.1. Taxonomy (NCBI): domain Eukaryota; kingdom Metazoa; phylum Mollusca; class Bivalvia; order Ostreida; family Ostreidae; genus Ostrea; species Ostrea lurida. The sequence goes on from CAJDSM010015260.1 coordinate 35,740, forward strand.
AAAATCATTGCATAAAGAATTGGTCTAACAATTGGTATGGGACAAATGAACAGACAATATTTGACCCAATGGTAGGTTGCATTATTAAACTAGATCGTATTACACATGTAACATCAATAACAATTTGCGAAATGCTGACTTTAAACGTTACTGTTGAAACCTCTGCAACGTCAACATGTAAAAACTTAATTATCATGCATATCTAGTAAAACTATTTTGGTCACATCTTGGTATCAATACAGCTTGAGTAACAAAGATAATAAAGATCTATAATTGTCAGATATTATTATGCTGGTTGTAAAATGTTGAGAAAAAAATTACGTGGATATTTTTTTAAATGCGAGCAATCATCATTTTTGTATAATATTATTTGGATTTATTACCAGCGAGCGAATCCGTAGAACTAGATTATAGATTGGCAAGGCCTAACGTACATTATAATTTTGAAACATGTTTGTTTTTCATTAAAAAGGTAAAAACACCCTCAAATTGCATTTTCTTTTTATGTTTACTGGTAAACCCTTGGTTACCAATGGTAGTCCGTGGAATTGGATGGTGTCAGAACAATAATCATCATTGCTACAAAAATATATCAACTGTTTGCTTCAGAAACAGAACAAATACGTTAAATACTTGTACATGTCGGGAAATGACCTTCAATCTTAATGTGCAAGCGCCAGTATGCACTGCAAGAACATCAATTTCTTCAGGTGAGTGTCCCTCAGTATTCAGTGGATGACTTTAAGCATATATGGGTCACAAAAGTTTTCTGCAAGATGTTTGCATGGGACACATACTTTTTTTAACATTGAATTTTCAAATGCACCGGTCCCATCCCGGTGAGAAATATTGCATGGTCTCTAAGTCACATTTTGTATTGTCTAGAAGGAAAGTGTCATACAACTTCGAAGATGCGGCGTTAGTATGTTTCCAGAATAAAATCCCCAAAAAATTGTGGTCAAGTTGTCAAATTGATGAAGATATTAATTAATTTTTATGTTTGTATTAGACTGTTTTATTCAATTTTTTCATTAGTGCAAACCATTAACATGTAATGGCCCATAATCAGAAACACTCGGCGCCATTTTGAAGATCCCACAAATGTTTCCGCGAATGTGATCGGCCTTCAAAAAAATTTATGTTTGGTGAACATAGGTTTACCAACTGCAATTAACAATACCAATAACAACCAATGGGAGAACTGAACGCAACGATAAACAGATAATATAATGTAAATAATCAAATGAAGGTTCAAAATTCTTTTTTGTATCTTTTATTTTTATATCATTTATTAGAGTTTAAACGTCTTAAAGATTTGCTGTATCATTATTAAAGAATGACGATGGTTTACGTGAGAGAATTTGTAGAATGAAAATCATTAGATATTTGTTAATCAAGCAGGCACGTATAACTGCCTATATACACGAGTACGCAAGTGCTTACACGTCTTAAGAGCTTCAAAAATTTTAAAATAATTTTACGTCATATATATTAAGATACTTTTGAATGGTTTAAATCTTATTTAACAAATCGTACATAGAGAGTTATTTGGAAAGGTAATTTGTCGGATGAAAAGAATGTAACTATTGGGGTTCCACAAGGCTCTATTTTAGGCTCATTGTTTTTTATCTTGTTTATCAATGACCATCCACAGGCACTGGAACATTATCATGTACATATGTATGCAGATGATACTTCACAAGATGTAACAGATAAGTCTGTGGAAAACAGAATCAAAAATGTGTGAAGATCTACACCACAGTCTACTTTGGATGAAGGAAAATAGATTAAGCATTAATCTGTCTAAGACTCAATGCATACTTGTTGGATCTGCACAAAGATTATCAAAGTATCAAAAATTAAATGTAGTTGTAAACAACCATGTTATAGAATGTGATCAGGAGTCAAATTAATTGGTATTATTATAGATGAAACTTTGTCCTGGAAAGGTAATATAGAAACACTGATGAATAAGATTTCTAAGAGAATTGGCATTTTAAGAAGAGTAAGGTATTTTATGTCAAACGATGCACAATTGAAGATTTTTAATACTATGATTTTTCCACATTTTACATATTGTCGCACTATATGCAGCAACCCACGAAAAGCTGAGACTGTAAATACGCTTTGTATATTACAAAAACCGAGCTGCAAGGGTCATTCTTAACATCAGAAATTTTCAAACACCATCTAATGTCATGTTTACACTACTTAACTGGCTGCCTCTATCACATTATTTTGTCAATAGAAAAGTTTTATTGGTGTACAAAGTTTTACATGGGCTAATGCCAGATTTCTTTAAATGTTTTTAAATATTATCATAAGTTAGTCAGAGGCAAACTAGATTTTCAACTTCAAATGTTTTGTATGTGCCCAGGGCAAAAACCGAATATTATACAAGATCTTTCAATGCTTCATACAGCAAATTGCGGAATAACTTGAATGAAAATGCAAAAAACTCAGCCTGTGTGACATGTTTAAAAAAAATATGTAAAGGTAAAGATAACGAACAGTGATCAATCTCGTAAGTCCTAAATAGAATACAAAAACAAGAGTTGGGCATTCACAGACCCCTGGACACACCAGAGATGGGATCAGGTGCCCAGGAGGAGTAAGCATCCCCTGTTTACCGGTCACACCCGCCGTGAGCCTATAGTCTTGATCAGGTAAACAGAACAATCCGTAGTCAAACCAGTGTGTGGAAAGCAATGGCTTAACAATGGCTATGAAACACATCAGACAGCATTTGACTCAATGGTAGGTCATATTGGTAAACTAAATTGTTATAACGACCATAGAATTTACGAACTGCTGCCTTTAAACGTGACTGTTGAAACCCCTGCAACAACAACTTGTCTGTAAGTAGCTTGCCTCGATTCAAAAACTGATCATACTGATCATACGCAGAACAAGCTCTTGCGTATCGAATAAGTTGAGATACATACACACCATATGCAGGTGATGATGGAATATTAATATTAATCTTAGAGATTATCACAATATTTTTTAATTTCATTTTGTACTTGTTTTATCTTACATTATTGAAATTGTTTCTTATATATTTGTATGTACTCTTTTTTTTAATCTCTGTGCATTTTTTTTTTAAAATATTTATTTATTTAAATTTATTTTACTAATATTTGTCTGTACATATGTTATATCGACATTCCATATTGAAAACTAGTGTATTGCTAAATATGTCATCCTGAATAATTAAAGGTCTTATTATTATTATTATTATTATTACAATCGATTTGTGATTTAACCAACACCATGATGTCGATGTGGTACATTACTACATAGAATAGGAAAATTGACGATTGCAAACTCAGTCATCACACTTACATCATATAATATAGTTGTCAGTCTGCCATTGGAGTCAATATTAAGTAAAATATCCAAATTTGAAGCAGATATGTTAGATTCCGTGGTGTCCTTTATTTCGAGTTCGTCAGGATATATAAAAAGGACAATTATGATTGTTATTGATAAGACATCATCTATATATCTATATTGTAAGGTTGAAGGACAAGGCAAGTTTTTTTTTTTTTTTTATCCTGTAACATTTTTTGAACAAATTCTGCTTCATGTAAATATAAAACTAAGTCTGCCAATAAGGGGGAACAATTAGTGCCCATTGGAATTCCAACAGATGTTGCAATACATGGTCTCCAAACACTACATAAATATCATCTATAAGAAACCCAAGCATGCTCTTGATATCTACTTCAGAGTACTTCGTTGTGTAGGCAATCAGAGTGGTTTCTAACAAAATATGTATCGTGTTTCCGAACGGCCAGAAACTTGTATTTTAGGGTGCCGTTTTTGTTCAAAAAGCAATTATCTATTATCTGAAAAAGCCTAGATTTTAATTCATCGTGAGTATTTGTTGTATAAAGTGTGAAC
>CAJDSM010015260.1:43692-53780 GCA_903981925.1 Ostrea lurida
CGACGTTGAAATGACATTGAAAGATTTTGTTTGTTAATTGAACCGACGTTCGGAAATCTGACGTTGAAACAACGCAATTTCGACGTTGAATCGACGTTAAAGATGTTTGATTTTGTAAATTGAACCGACGTCGAAAATCTGACCTTGATTCAACATCACTCTGAAATAAGGTTGAAAAAAAGTATTGAAGTATATTAATTGAACAATTGCTAATCCTAACTTCCTTCATTCAAATGTTTTGAATCTCTTCACCCCTTAACAATAAATTAGTCTATTTCAAAAAATTAAATAATGACAATAAATGAATGATGAAACTGTATAATTTTGCATAGCAAGATATAACAAAAGTGATACATAGTCAATGTCATTTAAAAATGTGCATGAAAGGTAAAATTATTTCATTAGCTTTTCTCATGGGCTTCAATTAATAAAAATATCAGTGTAGAGTAAATTAATAGATGCTCCCCGAACTGCATCTAACCAATGAACTATTTCATATCCACGGCATTCTTTATCCTAACAGATAATTTCTCCTGTCAAGATTGATTACAAGTATATTAGCATATTTTTCCAAGGATTGTCAACGGTCACAACAGATTTTTTTTTCAAACACAAAGCCTTCAGCCACCTCCTCTCCAGTTCTTTCAGGGATATAATTTCAGGTATTTCACAATGTTGAATTAAATCTACATCACATCAACATGTGCTGCTCAGTGCCATAGGACTCAGTGCTAGGAAGTACACAGTCATTCTAAAATCAATAAAAAATCATAATCACAAATAAAATTAAGTTTAATTATGAGAATTTATTGTAGATCATGATTCTAATATTCCTGGATATTTTTCAAATATCTCATTAGCAAATTCATTTAAATAAAATGTTATATATCCATCTTTTATATATTTTATTACAGTGTATATAATTTGTTTACCGTTAGTAGCTTTTCCTTGTTTCCCCAAAACTTCATTTTCACCAACATGCATATGTTAGACGATTGATTAATTTCTTTTTACGTCCCATCCGAGAATATTTCACTCATATGGAGACTCACATTTCGGTGTCAAGGGCTGCAAAATTTAGGCCTATCTTGCACTCAGGGCCTTTGAACAGGGAGGGATCTTTATCGGCCACACCTGCTGTGAACACGGAGGCCTCGGTTTTTTTTTCCCCGGTCTCATCCAAATGACCGCCGTCTGGATGAAAATAAAATTAAACATGAAAAAAGAAGACATGTTACACCCCCCCTCTCCCCACCCCCATCATTGGCAATTTCTATAAACGTCTGTATGGAAAACAAAATTTAAAAAATATGGAGACATGTTAACAGTTACAAACCACAAACCATCACCACCACTAAAAAATGTCTTACACAGTCTGCCTTAATTTTGTAATTTATCTTAGATATATATGCATGAAATATTTTCATTCTTCCACATTGTAAAAAATATTTCAACAGGATAAGATAATCCCCTTCTTTAATAAATAGTGGAATAAATTTAAAACAATACTAATTTATGAATATTTTGGAAAGTCATCCAATGTTCTATTCTTTCCATCTGACACTTGACATTTGCATCATTTGCTGAAATTTGATCTGATAAAATAATGCTAGTAGTAATATTATACCATAGGCGTACATGTAGGACTGTTTTTAAAGGAAGGGCGGGGAGAGCAAATTTCTAATAATGTGGCAAGCAAAAAAAAAAAGGGGGCAATTAAAAAACACTCAACTGCTTTCAAAAGGGGGGGGGGGACTTCCAAATTATTGAGTTATTTGTCAAGCCAAAAAAAAAATTAAAAAAAGCTATAAGAACATTGCTCTGCTTTAAGGGAGGGCAAGCTTCTAAATGATGTGACATGATGCAGAAAATTAAATTATTTCACAAAAGGTGGGGGGGCAAAAACATACTTTTCCCCCCCCCCCTCCCGGCTCATACTCCCATGTGTGCAGCATCATTAACAAACCAAACCTAGTGTCTCTCAGTACTTTGATTTTTTCGAGGTTCTGATTGACCTAAATATGTGTGGCTGTTAGATTGTAATATCTCCAAAGGCGGATACACGGCGCACACCGGGCGAGTGTCCCCTGTTTGAAATGAAAGGGGGGGGGTCGTTTTTCACAATGATGCGCATATACTTTAATAGTATGCTGAACATGCAAGTTTAACAATATGTATTTTATTCTCTACCTCACTACAAAAAATACGATAGTGTGTAAAGGCATCAAAACAATCCCAGACCCAAAGTATTATACCGCGCCCCCGTTCTGAAAATTCCTGGATCCGCCACTGTATCTATATGTTTGATCCATCCATATTTCTTCTACATAATAAAAGTTGACATGCAAGTACCATTTTAACGAGTATATTACTTTGTATGATGCATATATTGCAACTCTACGATCAGCATGACGATAGATCTAGTACATGCATACTTTGTCATAACTGTGTTGCAACCACTGGCTACACAATGTAAATATACTTCTATATCATACATTTTGTGAATCATATCTCGCACTTCAATCAAAAAATTAAAATCTACTTAACTATTTGCATCGAACCCTAATATTCTATATCAATTAGTGATGATTACCTGTTGCAAGCCAATGATGTACCCGCATAACCTCGTCGCATCACCTTTGTTTGCAAGTCTTCCAAAAAGCCCTCTTTCTCTGATTTTTCTAATAGAATTCCATTAAAATTGCCCAGTTGTAAAATTACTTATATGAGACGTCACTTAGACGTCATTTACAAGTCGGGTATTGTCTCTCAAATGATGAATTATATTTGACTACGTATAATAAAGTCTGATTAAATGAATTTAAAACAAAAATATAATTATATCATAAACACTTCCCAAACTTGTTTCAAAACGCTTGATTCAACGTCAAATGCAACGTCGAAATTGAGAACGTTGTATCAACGTTGAAAAAAATGTTGTTCGTCGTCGCCACCAGATATTCAAACGTTGATCACAAGTTGAAAAACAACGTTGCGTGGCCTGCTGGGATAGCATGCTCTTGCAGTACGAATCAACTGGGAGACCTACACACCATAAGCAGTGATATACGGTACATTGCTAATATAAAAGGAATTCAAAGTTGACGATTGCAAAGTTAAAGTCATTATGTTTATCATACAATGTTGGTTGTCAGTCTGTCATTTAGAATCAATATTAAGTAAATATTCCAAATACGAAGCAGATACATGTATGTCAGATTTGTGGTGTCCTTTATTCGTCGTGTTCGAATATAGAAATGGCATAATATGAAAATTGATGTTGTGTGTGATAGACTAAATATATATATATGATAAAATGAAAGTAGAATATGAAGAACAGAAATATATATCAATAAAGTTCAATTAAGACCTTTTTTAACTAGTGCATGCACCGCAACTAAAATTCAAAATATGGTGTTTAAATATGAAGACAGATACGGTACCAATGTGATTGCACCAGAAGCGGCAGGCGACAAAGTATTGCGCTGCAGTGAGCACAAACCGAAAGTGAAACCAAAACAGAAAGGAAACTATAAAAGGGTTGGGGTGGGCAACAAGGAGTTCAAAGACGAGCCAAAGACTGCAAGGACAGAAGCGTAGGCCGAGGCAGCACACAAACGGGATCAATCGTAAGAGACGCCAGTACGGAAACGGGGGCACTGTGTGAGGCGGAAGGGGCAATGGAAGGGTAGGGCAAACGTAGAGGCAAAGAACAGCGACACACAATAGTCCAGAATGAGCAGTAGCAGTTGAAAATGCAGAAGCAACAGAGAAAAAGTGAAAATCCACTGGGGCTAGATGCAACGGGGAGAAAACAGCGAGGAAAAGACAGGACAGGCCGAAACGCAAAGCCAGGCGCACAAGGGTACACTCGGCGCCGCACAAGAAGCGGGGGTGGGCGGGCGATGGACACAATGACGGCTGTGGGTGGCGGGCGAATAGCACAAGGACTGCGGTGTGGGAGGGAGGGATGTAGCACACTTAGGGGAAAGAAAGGCGAGGGCCCCGCCAGAAGTCCGGTGCAGAACGGGGGCCTGGTGCCGCCCAGAGAAATGTAGTACGGTAAGAACAATCAGTGCATGCCAGTGGTGAGAACATGGATGATGGGGGAACAGAAAGGGACAAAGGAAGTTAAAGAAGAAAGGGTGAGTCAGAGGGAAGACAGGCCAAAGTGGAACGGCACTAAGCAGGGAGGAGGAAGAGAAGGGTGTACATGATCAATAGGATGAGGCGCAGGTTGAGTAGGGTTAGCGATGGCTGAGAGAAAAAAGAAGGGTGCGAGAGAAAAAAGCCGAAAGGTCGAGAACAAAAAAGAAATCGAAAGCAAAAAGGAGGGCTCAACCACAAGAAACAAAGAAAAAGAGGGTGAGTGGCCGAGCTCAAGAGGGGGAAAAGAGTCCAGGGTAAACAGGGAGCCAGAGCCAGCCACGACGAAGTAGTGGCAAGAATGGGCAACACAAGATCCTAAAACAATGTGAGGAGGGAGACCAAAAAGCGAAGTAACAGGGGTTCAAACGTAAGTCATAAGCAAAAAAAAAAACATAGACAAAAGCGAGGATTAAGGGCGAAAGTGGCCAGTGAAGGTGGAGAGAAACAATGAAGAGTGTCCGAGCACAGCAAAGGCTGCAGTGGCAAACACCGGAGAGAAAAGGTGGAAGACAAAAGAAGTGGAAACAGGCAGCAATGCATGGATACACAGCTGGAACCCAGACGCAGGCAGCAAGAGGATGGCGGAAGGGGACAGGCGGTGAAGTAACCAAAAAGATACAAATCATTACAAAGAGATTACAGCAAACAGTCCGCGCTAGCAGGAAGCCACGTAATAGATCTCAAGAAGATGCAACAACAAAAGGTACTACCGGACAGCACCGGAATACAATGCCCCGGGTGCGCCTGAAAAGAAACCAAAAATTCAGACAGGGAGTTAAAGCTAAAAAGTAGGAGCAGTGCACGGGAGCAGACAAAATAACAAACACATAAACAACCAGCCAGTGAAAGGGGGCCGTCGTGTGGGAAGCACCGGTAGTACAGGGCGGGCACGCGGCGCGGCTGCCCGTAAAGACAAAAGCGTGAATGCTCCAGCGGCGGGATACGGTGTCCCGCGTGAGTGCGCAGATGCCAGTGGTCGCGCGGCAGCGCTGTGCCAGCGCGAAAAGAAGGGGTCCTAGATAAATCGGAGGGACAAAGCTCGGTGCCAAAACTGGGTTCAAAGGAATTCTGGACCAAGGATGGACTGGCACCGGCTTCGCACGGGAGGTCAAAGTGCACCGGAAGGTGACTGAAGCGAGGCGGAGATGGGGAAGTGATTAGAAGTTTACATGAGGTGGGGAAGTAAAAAATGGAGCAAAAATTACAGGGGAGAGGAGTGAACACGAAAGCGCGCGCGGCCGTCCTCTGCCGGGGGGGAGGAGAAGTGCAAGTGGGAAAGAACGCAAAGATAGGTGCAACCGGAGTGAGGCAAAAACAGGTAAGATACTCCACGGCAAAAACATAGAAAAGAACGAAGCAGTAAGAATAAAACGGCCGGTTAAGGGACATACACGTGCGACACCAGGACAGTAAATAAACGTGGGGAAAACGGGAACAAGTGGTGAAGAAGTGTAAACGAAACAGCAAGTGATCGAAGCGACAAAAGAACGCAGCGAGGCAAAAGAGCATAAGAAAGCAAGAGAAAAAGGATGGCGGAGAACATCAAGAGGGAAAGTTATCAAAAAGACCGGAGAAATGAAAACAGAGGGGGCGAACGAAAGAAGACAACACGAGAGGAAAGAACGGATTTACAGGTAGATGAGACCAAAAAAAAAGACGAAAACAAATGGCACTGAGGGGTGGATGGATGGTGGAATTGGACGCGACTAGTGCCAGGCTACCACGGGTGTAGCTTGAAGACCGGAGAAGGGTGGGAGTGTCAGCGAGAAAACCACAGAAGCCATGAGAAGGTCAAAACAGGGAATCGCAGTGAAGAAAGTGGTGGATAGTCGGAGAAGCGAGGTAAGGCTTCCGATTAAAGACCGAGAACAGGGTCTGAGGGAAAGCAGTCAGGTAGGAAAGGATGGGAGTATTGTAATGCTGGAAAATACTGTAAAGCAGCAAATTAGCACAGCCAAACTGAAAGCTGCTGAAAGTGACAGCAGGGACAGCCGGGGTAGCAAGTGAAGCGGAAAAGGTTGGCACCATTCGGTGGTCTGCAAAGGCAGGCAGGGCTGCCAACTTACCAGGGGCCACTGTGATCGGACACGTAGCTTAAATGATGGTACGCACCTATGGCAAGGTGAACACATAGAACACGCAATGGGAAGAAGGGGGTGGGAAGGAGGACGTTGGACCACAATGGTAACGTCGCCTGTGGTATCCCCACCCTCATCATGGGAGGAGCCGGGGTTGCGACAAAATCATGACAGCATACAGTATGTGAGCGCGAGGCCAGACCCCCCACCCCGGTGAAAAAGGGAATAGTGGGAAAACGATGTAGATCGACACCATCAAACCCGATATTCGTGGTGCGGGGGGGAGAAAAAAGGCCCGGTTCGGAGATGAGAAGTAGGGTGGAGCAGAAATTGTCGATGGTAGATCAAGAAAAGAGGGTGTAAAGCAGAAAAGAGCGCAAAAAGACTTTAAACGCGCCTCATAAAAAAGAATGAAATGAAACAAGAGACGAACTAAGACACTGAAGAGGAAGCTGCACAAGCTGGGGAAGGATGCCTCCCCAGATGTGGAGAAAACCGCTTCGGAACAGAAATGGTGGGACGAGTACGGTTAGGCCCCACAAATGAGTAATGGTGCTAAGTGAGCACGAGAGAAGTTCAGAACTGTGGAGGGAGAGAACAAAGCCCACAGGATGCACAGGAAGATTCAGGAGAGACCCGGTGAGAATGCGGCCAACCAGCTAAAGGGGTGAGAAAGCAACAAAGCCCACCCCCGACAGAACAGACAGTAAAGGGATTAAAGCGACCAGCCACCACAAACAGACAGTAAAGTGGATAAATCGACCACACCACAAACAGACGGAAAGGTGGAGCGCAGAGACAAGGTTGACGCCATGAATGAAGGCAATATACCGAGACGTGAATGGCGGGACACGTAAGAATGAGTCAACCGGTGACGAGAAAACAGTGGCATGTATAAAGATATGGCGTCGTGAGCAGAAGAAGTGAAACTGAGAAGATATGAAGAAAGAGGGTGGAGAGGTGAGTTGGCCTGTATAACGTGGCGATACAGTGTAAAAATGGCAAAAAGGAAGCCATCACAAAGGCCAAACAGGTAAAGTGAGGCGCAGTCGCTAAAGAATGCATGCACAGTGTGTGTGTGCTAACCTCAGCAAGCTCGGATCCGGTTGCGAAGAGTGGCCCAGCCTGTGGGCACTACAGTGTCACTGTGTGAAAAGGACGTTTGTCATGGGCGGAGTGCCAACACCGGTGTGGGCAGCACTTGAAGAGACATACTGTTGGGCGAAAGCGCATTCGGGGCATCAAAAGGTGACCGTAGAGATGAGAGTGAAAAAGAGAAGAGAATGGGATGAGGCAAGGAAAAGGAGGAATGAACAAAAAGTAATAGGATATATAGAATAGTAAGAGACTATAAAGATTAGAATAAGAAGAGAGGAGAGTAAGATGAGAAAATAATAAGTAAGGCTGATCAACCAACAACATGTAGGCAAAGGATGCCCAGTGTCAATAGGCAGACGAACATGCAAAAAAGACACCACAGAATGCTGACAGACAGTATCTGCTAGCACGTTATGGGGATATTGACTGTAATATGAGGCGTTAAACCAACGGACAAACCACCATGTAGGAGAAACAGAATGACTGTGAACGAGTGCAAGCGGCAACGGGAAGGCCTATATAGCAAGTACCGCGATTCACCGCTGTAGGGGTAGGGGCGCCCAGGAGTGCGAGACGCAAGAAGCAGGCTAGCCAGCAGCACCGCAACGGGGGCAAACGTGGATCAACTGGAAGCGGGAGCGACGACGAACAACCAGGGTGCAACGGTTGAGAGCAACGTGGCGTCAGTGCGACGGGCTGGACGGAAGCAGCCGGAAACAAGGGGAAGGGGAGAGAAGATATGGTGGGTAAGGCAGTGGGAAGCAGACTGGAGAGCGGAGGAAAAGAGAAATGCAGCAGGGAGAGACAAATACCGACGTAGAAAGTGACGTCTAAGTACGCTCATAGAAGTTAAGTGGACAAACTGTGGCAAATGAAGGGAAGAGCATGAGAAAAAACATGAGAAAGAGGCGGGGAAGACTGGCAAAAACAAAGGGGAGTGCGACGAGGGGGATCGGACAGCAGGGGCGGCAAAGGAATGCAGCACGAAGTGAGATAAATCAGAGGGCGAGGTGGGCAAATGAGTGAAGGAGATGGGAATGGTGGAAGAAAGTGCAAATTGAGGCACCAAAATGGAATAGAAGGAATATACAGGAACCATGGGGGTGGCAACACATTATGGACAAAGGTAGGCAATACGAGATGTCAGCGCAGTCTGTAGCGGTGATAGAGGATGCAAAGATGGCACAGACAACCAGGAAGAGACGCGGGAAAGGGAAGGGCAGTGGCAACTATTGAGAAGAAATAAGGATGGATCAAACAGAAGTAAGACAGTGTGTAGCATCATCCAATGCCCGATATCGCTATAATTGTGTTCTGAGCGATCTGTCAGATCGGGTAGATACTGGGGCGGGAGGGTGTGGGAGGCCCCGACACAGTGCGTATGTGTAGTGAGAGAAGAACGGAAAATACAGAGGAAACATGTCAGTGCACTACTAGGGAAGAAGAGAGCGCACATGGGGAAAAAGCAGACCCCCCCCCCCGGTGCAGTGCAACAGGGACACGCGCCCGTGGGCCGCCCGGTGAGCCGCCTGGAATATGACAGCGAACAGCCAGCACAAGTAGGGCAAACGACCTGTTCGAAACAAAGCAAAAGTGTACTGAGAACACAGGGGGGGTGGTGGAATGGAGAGGCGGCACACAGGAGTTAGAGCCGGAGGAGAAAGAGTTTGTAAATTGAACCGACGTCGAAATCTGACCTTGATTCAACATCACTCTGAAATAAGGTTGAAAAAAGTATTGAGATATATTAATTGAACAATGCTAATCCTAACTCCTTCATTCAAATGTTTTGAATCTCTCACCCCTTAACAATAATAGTCTATTTTCAAAAAATTAAATAATGGACAATAAATGAATGATGAAACTGTATAATTTTGCATAGCAAAGATATAACAAAAGTGATACATAGTTCAATTCATTTAAAAATGTCATGAAGGTAAATTATTCATTAGCTTTTTCTCATGGTTCTCAAATTTAATAAAAATATCAGTGTAGAGTAAATTATAGATGCTCCCGAATACTGCATCTAACCAATGAACTATTTCATATCCACGGCATTCATTTATCCTAACAGATAATTTTCTCCTGTCAAGATTGATTACAAGTATATTAGCATATTTTTCCAAGGATTGTCAACGGTCACAACAGATTTTTTTTTCAAACACAAAGCCTTCAGCCACCTCCTCCTCCAGTTCTTTCAGGGATATATTTCAGGTATTTCACAATGTTGAATTAAATCTACATCAACATCAACATGTGCTGCTTTCAGTTGCCATAGGACTCAGTGCTAGGAAGTACACAGTCATTCTAAAATCAATAAAAAATCATAATCACAATAAAATTAAGTTTAATTTGAGAATTTATTGTAGATCATGATTCTAATATTCCTGGATATTTTTCATAATATCTCATTAGCAAATTCATTTTAAATAAAATGTTTATATATCCATCTTTTATTATTTTATTACAGTGTATATAATTTGTTTACCGTTAGTAGCTTTTCCCTTGTTTCCCCAAAACTTCATTTTCACCAACATGGCATATGTTAGACGATTGATTATTTCTTGTTTTACGTCCCATCCGAGAATATTTCACTCATATGGAGACGTCACCATTTTCGGTGTTCAAGGGCTGCAAAATTTAGGCCTATGCTTGGCACTCAGGGCCTTTGAACAGGGAGGGATCTTTATCGTGCCACACCTGCTGTGACACGGAGCCTCGGTTTTTTTCCCCCGGTCTCATCCAAATGACCGCCGTCTGGAT
>CAJDSM010015261.1:0-19981 GCA_903981925.1 Ostrea lurida
TTTATTCTCTACTCTCACTACAAAAAATACGATATGTGTAAAGGGCATCAAAACAATCCCCAGACCCAAAGTATTATACCGCGCTCCCCGGTTCTGAAATTCCTGGATCCGCCACTGTATCTAATATGTTTGATCCATCCATTATTTCTTACTAAATAAAGTTGACATGCAAGTTACATTTTAACGAGTATATTACTGTTGTATGATGCATATATTGCATACTCTACGATCAGCATGACGATAGATCTAGTACATGCATACTTTGTCAATACTGTGTTGCAACCACATGGCTACACAATGTAAATATTACCTTCTATCATACATTTTGTGAATCAATATCTCGCACTTTCATATCAAAAAATTAAATCTACTTAACTATTTGCAATCGAACCCTAATATTCTATATCAATTAGTGATGATTACCTGTTGCAAGCCAATGCATGTACCCCGCATAACCTCGTCGCATCACCTTTGTTTGCAAGTCTTCCAAAAAGCCCTCTTTCTCTGATTTTTTCTAATAGAATTTCCATTAAAATTTGCCAGTTTGTAAAATTACTTATATGAGACGTCACTTAGACGTCATTTACAAGTCGGGTATTGTCTCTCAAAATGATGAATTTATATTTTACTACGTATATAAAGTCTGATTAAAATGAATTAAAACAAAATATAATTATATCATAAACACTTCCCAAACTGTTCAAAACGCGATCTCAACTCAATGCACGTGAAATGAGAAGTTGTATCACGTTGAAAATGGTTGTTCGTCGTCGCCACCAGATATCAACGTTGATCAACGTTGAAACAACGTTGCGTGCCTGCTGGGCATAGCTGCTCTTGCGTTCTCGTCAACTGGAGACCTACACACCATAAAGCAGTGATGCGTACTTGCTACATATAAAAGGAATTCAAAGTTGACGATTGCAAAGTTAAAGTCATGTATGTTTATCATAAATGTGGTTTGTCAGTCATGGCATTAGAAATCAATATTAAGTAAAATATAAATACGAAGCAGAATACATTATGTCAGATTCTGTTGGTTGCCTTATTTCGAGTTCGCTGAATATATGAAATGGGCAATAAATATAATTATGATTGTTGGTTGTAAGACATATTATATATATAATATATATATATATATATATATATATATATAGTATATATATATATTATATAACATTGTTCATTCATACCTTTCTTGCATAACATAAATTTCAATAATTATCTTTTAAAATATAAATAATATACGGTACCAATTTTGATGCACCAGATGCGCATTTCGACAAAGTATGTCTCTTCAGTGATGCACAAACCGAAATGTTGGAAAATCCGAAACATGAAAGTAAACTTTATAAAAGTGAACAATTAGTGCCAAAGACTGGAGCCAAATACTCGAAGGATCAGAGCTATGCCTGAGGTTCAGCACACAAAACACTGTGCATCAATTCTTTAAGATGACGCCATACTTAAACTGTTTGGCACTTTGTGATGGCTTAATTTTTGCAATTTTTAATGTATCGCAAACGTTATAAGGCAAAATAACATCTACACACATATATTTCCTATAATATCATTATCAGTTAAATTATTCATGAATCACAGAGAAATATATTTTATAAATGCCACTGTTTCTATAGTCACCGGTTGATAAAACATTCTTAGTGTAAAGACATTACAGTCTCGGTATAATCTGCATTAATTCCATGGCGTCACAATTGTAACACTCTGCGCCTCACAATTTAAGGTCTGTTTGTGGTGGCTGGTCGATTTATCACAATTTACTGTCTGTTTGTGGTGGCTGGTCGATTTATCACAATTTACTGTCTGTTTGTAGGGGGTGGATTGTTGATTTATCACACTTTAGTTGGTTGGAAAGAAATTCTAGGGTCCTCCTCCATGAATCTTCCTGTGCATAACTGTGGGCCTTTGTTTCTCCTCCCCATAGAAAGTTATGACCTTAATAACAATCAGTGCATCCATTAGAACATTATAATTTGTGGGGAATACAGTATAAGTACAAATTTATGTTAAAGAAGAAAGGTTGTTATCATATGGGGAAGGAATCATTCCCAAATTGTGAAGCTTCACTAATTCAGTGTATTAGTAATAGTAATTTGTTTACATTTATCAATATTTTTATGAGGCGCAGTTTTAGTATTTTTGAGCTATTTTCTGATATTAAAAAATAATTTTCTTGATATAAAAAAATCGAATTTCTGATAACAAAAAATAAATTCTAATATCAGAAAAGGGAATTTTTCTCAACACAAGAAACAAAGAAATATATGGTTTGATGGTGTCGATCTCAATAGTTTTAAAATATTCCATTTTTAAACAGGGGGTGGGGGTATGGCCCCTAGAGCCATCCACATACTAAGTATGTGTCAATGAATTTGTCGCAACACAAGGATCACTAAAACATATGGATTGAGGGTGGGGATACAAAAAGGCGAAGTTAACATTGTGTCAAACGTAATCATAATCAAAAAAAAAAACATATACAAAATCGAGTGTAGGGCAACACGGACCTCCGACAAAAGCGAAGGTAGGATCAGGTGCCATGGAGGAGTAAGCATCCTCTGCTGACCGGTCACACCCGCCGTGAGCCCTTAGTCGAAATAAAATAATCTAAATAGTCTGCAAGAAAACAATTTTTAAAAGGGCTGAGTCAGTCATCACCCATGGGGCATGTCAATGAACTTGTCTCAACACAAGGAACAAGAAAATATATGGTGTGAGGATATCAATAGTTTACACAATATTAAAGCATCCTGAGCAAGAACAGTTTTGGCCGCCAACTTTATCTCTCAATTGTGGCCCCCATCTTTACCTCAGGGGTGGGGGGTGAGGGGTGCTACCATTTGAACAAACGTGAGTGGGTCCATGTTAATTTAAAGAACTGAACACTGACTGTTCTTGAGAAGATTTTTTGATATATTTTCCTGTATTAACCTATGTCATTTGGTCCCCTATTGTGGCCCCATCCTGACTCCGGGGACCACCATTGAACAAACTTGAATCATCATTATATAATGATGCTTCCATATTTATTTGATAATATCTGCACTTGTAGTTCGATCTTCATAAGAAGATTTTAAAGATATCTCCCAATATAAACCTATATCAAACTTTGGCCCCCTGTTGTGGCCCCACCCTACCCCTGGGGGTGGGGACATGATCTGATCAAACTTGAGTCAACTCTATATCAGAAAGCTTTTGGATGAATATTCACTCTTCTGGTTAAAATGTTCTTCAGAAGATTTTCCCTTTATATTTGCATGTAAAACTTTGATCCCCTATTGTGGCCCCATCCTACCATCAAGGGTCATAATTTGACCAAACGTGAATCTCCACTATACCAGGAAGCTTTCATATGAATTTCAGCTTTTCTGGCTCAATGGTTCTTGAGAAGAATTTTAAATGATACCACCCTATTTTTAGTATTTCGTGATTATCTCCCCTTTGATGGGAGTCTGGTCCTTCATTTGAACAAAATTGAATCCCCTTCATCTGAACATCATTTTACCACGTTTGGTTGAAATTGGCCTCTGAAAACTTTATAAACAGACAACTGACAGCAGGCAATCAGAAAAGCTCACTTGAACTTGCAGCACATGTGAGCTAATAATTGTATAGAAAAGTATAGAAACTACATTCAACACAATGTTCCATAAATCTTTTTAAAAAATCAGTTGATTGGTATGCAATCTAAATTTGATAGGTATACATCATGTATTATTGAATCGCATGCTAAATTTAAGTTTCCCAAATCAAAGTATGGTGAAAAGAGGTCTGAAAAAAAACACCAAAAAATTTCATTCAGCCTTGAAAAATTTTGTTAGAATAAATTAGATATAATAAAAGTGAAACTTGATCTGTATATATATACTCCCTAAGTAACAAAATACTGAATTGTAAATTGTTAGTGAGGAAAAATCTGAAAGCTACATTCAGCAAACATCCAGTCGCCTTATACATATCACTCAACTATGTCAAAACTTACATTACATTTCACCATGCCAAATCAAAGCATGATTTTTAAAAGTACAAGAAACAAGTAGGACAGATTAACAGACGAACAAAACCAACAAGAGATACTGTGAGCAATGCTCACTAAGAATACCTCCCGCTTACTCCAATCTCCCAAAGGGTATTGTTAATTGTTCAAGAATTTTAAATGAAAATCATATTGCTACTTTAATGTCCAGTTAGCTTGACCTTTTGATCCCAAATTCGATAGGGAACATCCGAGACCCACGGGTAGTCCAGATGTATGACATGGGGATTCTAAGAGGAAATTATAATGCTCTACAGCCCGAAAACCATATTGCTAATTCCATGTCAATTGCGCTTGATTTTTTTTACCTTTTAACCCCAAATTCAATACGGAAAACTTTGTCCCATGGGTATGATATGGTGACTCTAGGTAGAAAGTATAACAATGTAGACCCCGGAAACCATTGCGTCTACAGACGGAATCACGGACAACCTGATTCCAGTATACTCCCTCCCCTAACTTCGTTGCAGAGGGTATAATAATACCATTCAGTTTTACCAGTGAGAAACTAAAAAAAAATCACCAAATACTTTATAGAAGAACTTTCTGCAGTGAGGTGAGTATGGAGGCTCTATCAGGTGACCAGCTTTAGGGTATTTTATCAACGGAAACCGATGTTTATGTTTCTCCGGAACAAGTTCCATAAAATACTCATAAGTGGCAAATTTTATACACCCGTCATCTTCTCCCGCAATGTACAAGACGTATGCTTCACTCTCCCATGCCTACAGAAACTCAAGTTCTATTGAAATACCTAAGGTAGCTGATTACGACAAGAATTATACTTTTTATGAGCCCTGTCACAAGATAGCAATTCTTTGTATCAATCGATTTGTTAGTCCATCAATAATCTTACCATGGTTCAGTGGATAAAGTGTGATGACTAACTGAACTGCAGAGTTTAAATCCACCGATTCTTTTGTTCATAAATTTTGAAAATCATATATACTATCACCTGCTTATGGTGTGTATATTTCGCAGTTGATTTGATACGCAAGAGCATGCTATGTGTATGCGGATTCTTTAAAGCAAGGCCAACTACTAACAAAAAAGTTGAAGTTGCAGGGTTATAACGAATCTCGTTTAAAGTCATCATTTCGCAAATTCTACGGTCGCTATAATGACCTTGTTTGCGATTACAAAGTATCACTAAGTCATATGTTGACTGATTTGTTTCATACCCTTTGTTAGACTGTCATTTTCCTACTAGATTTGACTACGGGTAATCCCGTTTACTTTATTTCGACTACGGACTCACGGCGGGTGTGACCGGTCAGCAGAGGATGCTTACTCCTCCATGGCACCTGATCCCACCTTCGCTTTGTCGGAGGTCCGTGTTGCCCTACCTCGATTTTGTATATGTTTTTGGATTGTGATTACGTTGAACACGTTTAACTTCGCCTATTTGTATCCTAGCTTTTATTCAAAATTGCATATTATCTGCTTTTGTGACATATTAACTTTCATATTAATTATATCTTTCATGAGGAATTTATCTTTCATAATTTTGTGCTGATCAGATAAACTCTCTCAGGGTGTTGTGATTGAGCAATCTTACAAATTTAATTTTGATATTCAACATGAAGATATCAATATTGATTCAAATTTAATTGTTGTAAGCAAATGCAATTAACATCATTCAGAAAATATTAATATTATACATTGTAGAAAGAAATAGAAAGTTTTAAATTTGAATTTTGAAATCATCATGTAACTTTCAAAAATTATATATCAGTTTTTATATACGTATTATCAAGATCAGAGGTCAAAATTCCTGAAGTTGTCCTTGAAACATGTTCCTAGAACTTTGCCATCATCCCCTTACCTTATAACTGTGTATATGATATTTCTTAACTTATTATTAAAATATGGAACTAAATTTCCCCCCATAGAGTTCTGTCTCTATCAGTCCATCTGCAAATGAAATAAAGCATCGCCTCGCCTTCTGTGAAATGAAACAACCCGACATATTTAAGTAGACAATCAGTAAAAAACCTAATGAGTAGTAATACACTGCATATATTTACTAGCACCTACTCTGATAAAGTACTGATCATCAGGTGGTAGATAACATTCTGACAAATCCATTCCCTCTGACGTCATCTTGATTTTATCAAATCTAAATCTGAAAAGAAACGACATAACCTAATGAATACAAAAAGGCGAAGTTAACATTGTGTCAAACGTAATCATAATCCATATACCATATACAAAATCGCGTGTAGGGCAACACGGACCTCCGACAAAGCGAAGGTAGGAGCAGGTGCCATGGAGGAGTAAGCATCCTCTGCTGACCGGTCACACCCGCCGTGAGCCCTTAGTCGAAATAAAGTAAACGGGATTACCCGTAGTCAAATCTAGTAGGAAAATGACAGTCTAACAAAGGGTATGAAACAAATCAGTCAACATATGACTTAGTGATAATTTGTAATCGCAAACAAGGTCATTATAGCGACCGTAGAATCATATCAAATATACTTCTTCCTGTTCCACAATCTGATTTAAACCAGATCTTTGATCCGCTCCCAATAGTTTGATGTCGCTAATACAAAGATCTGAACACACCCCATATAGCGTCACATCAGAATAAACTTAACGGTTGCAAATCACAAATGAGAAAGTAGTTATTCCCATTCTAATGCAATTTTGTTTGCTTACATTTGTTTGGCTATTTTGTTACAAAATGTTTATGATTGACGTTATGTTTTTGCGTCACAGTATTATGACGTCACAATTGAAAGCTTCCCATCTCGTTAACGCTCAATTAACCATCTCAAATCTCAGCCAATCAAAATACATATTACAAAACAATTGCGTTAGAATTCATGATCAGTTTCATTCATGTAATATTGCCATATTATCTTATTTTGATCAGAAATCTATTTATGTCTATCATATAACTTGTTATTGTCAATCATATAATGTTGTTATTGTCATATTCAATACCCGGGATGTGACAATTGTTGTAAAGGGTAATATAATATGATTAGATCTTTATTGAAAAAATATTTTTTGATTACTTACTCTACATTTTGTATATCTCCACCACTATATTTAAGAGGAGCTTCGGAGTAAAAAGGTATACCACTCACTATGACCACAGCTTTGACCTTCAAAACAATGTGTATGTTAACCAAAAGGTAACATGATTCATTATAGTAAAGTCGAAAACGAACCTTCAAAACAATGTGGTAGTTATCCAAACACTGATGAGGATGGTGATTCTTCCACCACGAAGCCATCTATCATTTTTTCGATGACACTTTCCGTGCCATATGTTTTTTCCTTGCATCAATCACCCTTGTGATGAGATCAGCAATGATTCACAAACACAAGTTTTGTCCTGTAATTTTGTCATTACATGCATGTATTGCTTAATGGAAAAAAGTGAAAGATTTACTTTGGAGTAAAAAAATTTTCTGCTTGTTACATTGTTAGAGATACTTAAAGTACATGTATGCTTTATCAAATCTGTTTAATAATAAATTCAGACAAAACATCTATAGCAACCTCCTTGTTAGCTTTTAAAGTTTATCAAATGTACCAGCATTGTACATAATGTAAAGGCAAAGATAACGAACAGTGATCAATCTGTAAGTCCCAAAGAGAATGCAAAGACAAGAGTTGGGCAAACACACCAGAGGTGGGATCAGGTGCATAGGAGGAGTGTGTAATATGTTTTCTAGATATGCATTGAAGAGAAGGCAGAATAGTTTAAGACACATCATCTTGCAATTAAATAGTTTTTGTGTTTAATACAAGCTATTACAAAATTATTGTCTGGACAAATAGTGAGACGGGTAGACAGACAGGCAGACATGATAATTTATGTGTACACATATTCCCTAAATTTTGTTTGAAGAAAGTATAACAAAATGGAATTACTATATGAATGTGAAAGTATAATTTCTGATAGGTATTTCCCATAACATGTTCACCTACCTGTGACACTCGTCTACAGAGCTCCAGTGCATATATTCCACCTTTAGACATGCCTATATTACCTATCCCATCATTCTTTATGTGCGGCAGACCAGCAAACCATTCAGTGCTCTCCTTCAAAACAAATATTGTACTCATGCTGTTCATTACACTTCTGGAGAATTTTTTCAGAGTGCAAGAGAAAATAACTCCTTTAGTTTAGAAGGCGCTACATACAGTTGGACTTCAGTATCTCGAACACTGATATTTCAAATACCATGGCTATGTCGAAGTGATTTGGGAGTTCTAGCCATCTACAAGTATTTTCTAAGTATGTTTACTCTCGATATCACGAAGTTTTCCTCGGTCTCATCGAGTTCGAGATAACAAGGTTCGACTGCATCATGCACGAAAGAATACATAAATCTCTGAAATTATATTTATCTATACAAGATAAAGTTTTTGCTGACTTAAGTCAATTACCTAAAATATGGAGGACAAGATGTCAAAACAAAGTCGTTTATTATAAAACCTGAACAAATATAATCGGATCCTATGTGTATGAGTGTATACTGTAAAGGGCTTTAATTTCACGTGGCTAAAACATTGCCTGGTATTTCATGATGGTTTACATTTCGCGAAAAATCTCCTTCAAACAGATCAACTCATACCATACATACTTCATACATGTACACCACAGTATTTTTGCTCTTAAAGGATCAACTAGCTTTAAAAAAAAAACGTCAAAACTGATATAGCATCAGGATAATCAAAAGACCGTTCTGCATCCGAAGTTAACTGTACTTCACATATACAAAGTTATATCTTGATACAAGTCTGTATGATTATAGACAATACATTACTGGGATGTATGTATGGAAACTTAACTGAAATTCACCAGCATCCAAATCCCATATCTCAGATTCAGCATCTAAACTAGTCAAATACATTTACAAGATGCATTATTAATCAAAGATTCATGAAAATTGAAGAAAAAGCAAATGTGCTTATCTAAACAACATCCCAAAAACAGTCATCTCCTCCAGCATCCGAAATCTATAGCTCAGATTCAGCTTCTTTTAAGTCTGTGTAGACTATAAGAATTACCCGTTAGACCATCCATGCAAGTTTGGTGAAGACTGGACAAGTAATTATTTAGATATGGTCATTACAGCAAAATTGTTTAAAAAACTTTAACCAGCCCTAATAGATCTTATCTCTTCCAGCATCCAAAACCTACAGCTGCGAATCAGCAACCAAGTTTGTGTATTCCTTCAGAATCACCCAATACACCCTCCAAGCAAGTTTAATGATCGATATGAAGGTTAGACCAGTCATAATTTGGATATAACCATTATAGTACACTTGCTCCAAAACCTTTAACCAACTCTAAAATCCTTAATCTTCTCCAGCATCAAAGACTTAAGGCGCAGATTCAGCATTTAAGTTTATTCATTCCTTAATTACCTCCAGAAGCATCATCCATGCATGTTTGTGGAAGATAGAACCAGTAATAAGTTAGATATTGGCATCAATGCACACTTCCTACAAAAACCACATCCTTAACCCCCTTCAGCATTAGAAGCCTGTGGCTCAGATTCAGCATTTAAGTCTATATATTCCTTAATTACACCCAGAAGCATCATCCATGCAAGTTTGTGGAAGATAGGACCAGTAATAGATTATATATAGCCATCAAAGCACACTTACTCCAAAAACTTGAATCAAGCTACGACGCCGACACCAACGCTGACGGTATAGCATAAGCTCCTCCCGACTTCGTCCTGGTGAGCTTGAAACCAATTCCCCTAAACAGCATACATTTAATTCTGAAGTCAAGGACTGCTTACAATGAAATAATCCAGTGAAGCCTCAGCGAAAGAATCTGGTAAATCTTCATATGCAAAATGTGGCAGAGCAAACACAGAGAAACCCCTGGATGCCAACAATGCTGCTCGATGCTCAAACAGTCCTCCTCCACTCCCAAACATGTCAATCACGCCAGGAAATGGTTCAGGTCCTAAAATAGAAAGCATATACTCATTAAGTTTTCAATTACAGTAAAGCATGTAAAGACAAAGATAACGAACAGTGATCAATCTTATAAGTCCCAAAAAGAATAGAAAAACAAGAATTGGGCAAATACGGACCCCTGGACAATAGCAAATATAAAATCATCAAATATCTCTTAATACTTTAATTGTTGTTTCACGCTTTCAGACGTCAATTTATACAGCTGCATATAAATGCATGGGGCTATTTATAGATACCTACCACTATAACTAGTGGCAAATATACTTATGGTGATATCCCAATGTTTACTTTTTTAAGTGATATGTTTACTGTTACATGCAAATGTTTTCATTTTAAAGATTTCGAAATGCTAGTTAAAGTTCAAGGTCAGGTGGTCAAAAACTTTGCTACAAGTGGAAAAGACTTGTAATAAGAAATGCACATGTGAAATATGAAAGCCCTATCACTTACCATCCAAAAACGTTATGGTCAATGTTAAAGGACATGGATACATTTCGAGCTAAAATGTTTAAAATTTAGATTTTCATTTTTATATGTTTACAATGCTCACTTAGGGTATTTCTAATGGTTAGCAAACATTTAAACGTCATTTGTTGAGTTACTTGTGAGATACAGCACTTACAATTCTTCGCTATATAAACAAAACTCGAACCATGTTTTTGTTTACCTATATTGAATATGTTAGTATACGTTCCGTTTAAAGCAGATTTTGTCAAATTACAAGTTCATTCTGAACACAATTGAATAGTTTCTAGTGTTTGTCACTTCTCATTTTGTTTTAAACATGGTGTTCTTTATGTAAATAAAAACAAGGCTCGGTCTTGTTTACATGGCAAAGAATTGTAAGTGCTGTATCTCACTTGTAACTCAACAAGTGACGTTCAAATTTCTGCTGACCATTAGAAATACCATAAGTGAGCATCGTTAACTTTAAAAATGAAAATCTAAACATTTTAGCTCAAAACGTGTCCAGACCCCTTTAAAGTTTTTGCAGAAAAACAGGACAAAACTACATGCCCCAAATCAGAGATTCACCAAGCTACAGCTAATGGTAAGGTTTTAAACCCTATCTACCCAGCTAAACAACCAGCTAAACATAATTCTCTCATTCTGATTACAAAATCTGATTACAAAGGAAATAATCGGTTGAAAGAGCAAATTTCACTTAAAGACTCCTTACATAAGAAGTGAAGCTCACCTGGAGGAGTGAACAATACACCCCTAACATTCCCGTGCCTCACTCTCTCTCTTCGGACAGTTTATGTTTGTACCATCTGTACAAATCTAGTGTAGTCAGAGTTCTGGGGGTGGATCAAACAAACTTCCCCAGGAGTGGTGGCCTTCAACACTGACAGTGTCACAACTAGTGGTGTGGTCACATCCTTTTTCAGCAGTCTAGTGTTGTCCCTGGGGATTCAGGCTTCAAGCTCCAAAATAACCCCAATTGGTTCCCTCTTGCATGGCATAAAATTCATGTAGATAATGTCATAAAAATCCAATCTTTTTACATTGTGCATTTAGGGATGAAACGATACGTCCCCTTCCCGATATGATACATATTGCAATACTCATGCCACGATTCGTTATTTTTAATACATTTTACAGATTTTTTTTTAAAAATAAAAATTATTTCCAAAAATTGAATGACAAGACGTCTGTTGGGTATACATACATGTATGTGGTTTAAACTGAATAAAATTATTACTGTTTTGTCAGACTCAAGGCCAATAACAGTCTAATTATTTGATATCATTTTGGCCCTCATGGATATGAAATATCAAGCCTTATGTAATTCACTGAACCCAACTTTTAAAAAATGCCTCGAATTACTCGTAAAAATCGATGGAAAGTAGGCTAAAGTCCAGGGTCAGGAGGTCAAAACTTCTGGCACCAGGGAAAAGGCTCGTCATAAGGAATACACAAGTAAAATATGAAAGCCCAATTACTTACCATTGATATTTGTAGCCAATTTGAATGTTGAAGTTTTTGAGAAGTATGTCAAAGTAAAAGGACGGGAGGTAATAAATTTGCTACGGGTGGAAAGAGGTTGTCATAAGGAATACACATGTGATATATGAAATCCCTATCACATACCATACAAAAGTTATGACCAATGTTAAAGGTCTTACAGCGTACAAACAGCCAGACAGGCCAACAACTAAATGCCCTCAAATCAAGGGCGTGGTGTGTGTATAACTATGAATCATTGTCTTCATTACCTGTTATTAGTTCTTGTACAGAGGACTGGCTCTCCACAATCACATGTCCTTGATCTGTAGCAGTGTAACATCCAAAGGAAGAAAACCTTAGCTTCCCTTCGTAGAGAGGCTTTTGTAACAGCCATTCTTGGGCAGACCATCCACTTTGATGTGGATTTTCTCATCCACTAATGCTTCTTGTGGAGTTGCCAATATTCTGACACCAGACATGTGGAGAGCGTGATGTGGAAAAGCAGTTGACCCTCTAACTCTATCAACATGAATATCAAAATCTGACAAAATATCATCAAAATATGATTGATAGTTAAGTACTTTAAAACTTCTGTTTTTCATGGTTATGTAAAGATAAACAAATTTATGGTAAGCAAAAAATACTTCTATCTTGGGACTGTACAACATGAATGTATTGGGTTATCATTCAGCTTGGGAGGATTCAGATGACCAGGAATATGTACTAAATACTGTGAAGAGTTCTCCACATCGGCCTTTCTGCAAATCAAAGTGATCCATGCAAATTCTGTCAATTTACCACACAAAAACAGCACGGTGGCATAGTTCTCTCCGATCAACACTAACGTCCTGTATAAAATTAACCTACATAAATTTAACCTTTAGGCTAAAGTACACCATGGCAATAGTACGCACAGTAATACACAAATATTTTGTACATATAACTATAATTTGTAAGACACCGGATGAGGAAAGCATTTTGTAAAACTTTTGATATACTGATATACGTACTTTAAATAAAACTGTTCTTGGTAATACTGCACCTGACTAGTTTCGGGGATCTATCTGCTCCAACGAACAGAAAGTAACATAGCACATTCGGTTAACCTCAAGAGATTACCTTAGACTAGACTTGCTTGCCGTCTGACATCGACACTATAAATAACGTTTATCATGCATACGATATGTCAATGGGCAGGCGGTAAATTGAAACGTTTTATCAATGTTATTAAAACCGGCGAACAAAGTAACAATTTTCTCGGGAACATTTTTTATGTCTAATTTGATTCACACAATAAGGAAAAAAAATATATAAATAGGCATAACTTCTTGAACTTGACATGCCGCTTTCCAAAGTAATTATCATCATAAATGCCCTCCCTCTATTATTGATATGCTTCCGTCAAGGTGTACATGACCCAAAATTAGATATAAAGCTGTAGAATCGAAAGTTACACACCATAGACATAAGATACTATAGAATTAAACATTCTTTATGAAGAATTTATCGATGTGATAACTCTGACATTTTACTCACAAACTGAATAAAAGTGCGAAGCATTTTTATGTTAACTTGTGAGTAAAATGTCCAGAGTTTACACATCGATAAATTTTTCAAAAAGAATGTTAATTTTATAATTCCAATTTGTTCACTGTATGAACAATTTTAAAAAACTGAATAGTTCCGTGCGTTTACGTTGTTTGTTTTCATGCGCGTATTGTTATGTCACGTTTTCGGATTTATTGATGTGTAAATTCTCGTTTCGATTTAATTTTATCCAATCAAAACAATTGTAAAATGGAACATTGGAATTATACATGCATATCGACATTATAGGGGAAACTGTTGATATGTCGGACATTTGTGAGAACAATCAGAGACTGCATACCTCCGTCATGGTTACATTAAAATCTCCTAAATCCAGGACTCGGATTGCCACCAAAATTTAACAGCGACGTCCTTAGATCAAGGTACACCTTTGTACCAATTGTGAAAGCGATTCGACCATCAGTTTTTGTCTGAAGTTACATTGATTTCTTCTGAATTCCGAATCTGAATTCGGATCGGCACCAAAATTTAATTTGCTCTCCGTAGACCAAGTGTAACAATCTTCATTAGTGTTTGCATGAAGTTGATAACAGATAAAGTTGAATAAACGTTGCAGATTTTATGATAATAAACAAGAGCGAAACATGCGTATCAATTTTCAAAAGTTTGTGCATGAAGTTGCTAACAGACAAAGAAATCCACAAAGAAATAAATCAATGCCTCCGATCCTTGGCGGAGATAACGACCACATGATTTTCAAAATGGTGACTTTGAACGAGACTGCAGAAACCCAAGTAACAACAACTTGTTCGTCAGTATACTGTCTCGATTAAAAGGACATGGACACATTTTGATCTGAAAACTTTCAAATTTTATTTTCCCCACATTTAATTGTTATTACATTTTTTAAACTAAGGTATTTTTAATGGTCAGGAAAATTTTGAATGACAGTTGTTGAGTTGCAAGTGGGATACAACACTAACAATTCTTTGAAATGTAAAGACGGTTCGTGATATGCTTTAATTATAAATTTACAAATACATGTAGATGTTGCTCAATAGAATTTAATACCATGTTTAAACAAAATGATATGTAACAAACATTAGAAGCAGTTTAACTGTAATTAGACTTGTAATTTAAGTAATATGCTCTGAAGGAAACATTCACTAATACATTTTATCTAAGTAAACAAAACATGATATGAGCCTTGTTTACATAAAAGAGACTTGTGAGCTATGAATATCTCTTGTAACTCCACAACATACATACTTTGTAGGCAGGATACAGACCAAAGCGTAAGCTCCAGTATCGTACAACGTGTAAGAAGCCTACTGTTTTTCAAGGCCAGAAGTCAAATTAATCAACGTCGTAGTATTAAAAAAGTCGTAGTATCAGCTAATATAGGAAAACCTTGTAAATAGAATACAGACCGAACCATCGGGACTAGGACCCTCAAATTTGGTACACATATTCCACATACTCAGTGGAGAACGCCTTTACTTCTTCTTCGTGGGGATACAGGTTAGAATAGATCCTCAGCACCTCTTGCTTGTCGTAAGAAGGTACTAAATGGGGTGGTCCATCGGATGAGATCACAAAAACCGAGGTCCTATGTTACAGCAGGTGTGGCACGGTAAAGATCCCTCTCTGCTAAAAGTCCATAAATGTCGAACATAGGCCAAAATTTGCAGCCCTTCATCAATGAGTGAAAATTCTCAAGCGGGACGTAAAACAATATACAATCATTCAAACTTTATTTCTTCAAGGTCAAAGATTGTAGTATCACTTCGTAGGTAAACCTTGTAGCCAGGATAGAGCTGTAACCTCCAGAATTCTACAACATGTGATCACCACGACGAGGGGTAGATGCTTATCATATTTAAAGGTTAAAGGTCAAGGTCGTAGTAACAGTTGGTAAGAAAACCGATAGGCAGAAAACCAGCCGAACTATTGGGGATAGGATCATCAAACTCAGTTCACATACATGCACTCATCATTCCAATAGAGGATGCTTTCTGTTCTTGAAGGTCAAGGTCATAATATCGCTTCATTAGTAGGAAAACCATGTAGGCAGGATACAGACCGAAACATTGGGACTAGGACCATCAAACTTGGTACAGATATAGCTGATGCTAATTATTTATCATAGTCAAAGGTGTTAGTAGCAGATAAAACACCCTATATTAAATTTTCACGGGCGTGTTATGTGCTGTTTGTGGTTGTTGTGATAACATATCATAGTGATAATGAAAGATCACTGATTTGCAGTGTAAATTAAAGGTGGGTTCTAAAAAATATCTAAAGATGAAATACCACTTTTCAAAGCATGAAAACGTATGATTTCTCAACAATTTACACGACCATTCCTCACGATGAATTAAATACTAGACTTTTCAACATTATAAACAGTTGCTTCGTCAACAAAAATGGAAAAAGTAAATATTCATATCTAGTGATCACTCATTCTAAAAATTACTTTGTTCAACTCCACTTTGATTCTGCGCAAGTACTATGAAGTTGATATAAAAGCAATGCAGAAGTTTCTTATTGATATTATCTTTGTAGTTTTTGGTGTGATCAGGTCTTCCAGCAGTCCGTTAGAATTTTCATGGGCACGAAATGTGCTCCTTTGTTAGCTGACATGTTTTTATATTCTTACGAGGCAGAATTCATTCAAAAGCTTTTACATGAGAAGGAAAATATCTGCCAGTGTCCTTTAATTTGACATTTTGATATATTGAATATGTGTTATCTATTAAATGTCATCAACGTTATTTAAATTAAAAATAATAATTTCCATTCATGAATATGTCAATTCGATATATACCAACGAACTAGAAATAAAAGACACCAGAGAGTCCTCCATATCTGCTTTGTACTTGAACATTTAATTGAGCATAGACATTAACTGCTAACTAACAACTCAACTTTTTGATAAACGGGACAATTCCAGCTTCTCCATTGTCAACTTCCCATATTTATGTAGCAAATTTCCATCATCACCTGCATATCGTGTGTATGTCTCTCAACTTTTTCGATAGCAAGAACTTGTTCTGCATATGATCAGTTTTTGAATCGAGACAGGCTACTTACAAGCAAGTTCTTGCAGGGGTTTCAACAGCCACGTTTTAAGGCAGCATTTTGCAAATTCTACGGTCATTCTAACGATCTAGTTTGCCAGTATTACCCTGCCATAGGGTAAAATACTGTCTCAAATGTTTTATCGAAATTGTTAAGCCGTTCTTTTTACACTGAATTTGATTACGGATTGCTCTGTTTATCTCATCAAGACAATGGACTCACAGCGGTGTGACTGGTCGACAAGGGATGCTTACTCCTCCTAGGTACCTGATCCCACCACTGGTGTTCTCTTGATTTGTATTCTGTTTAGGATTTACGAGATTGATCACTGTTATCAGTTATCATCGCCTTTTCATAAAGTCTTTTGATATGTCTTCGTGATCAACCGAAAATTTCATTTGATGGCAGAAAAATAATAACAAACACAACAGTAATGATAAGACTTCCCTCAGAAAGGTAAAAAGCCCTTTAAAATTCGAATATATGTTGCACAAGTATTGTTGATCAGAAACTGTACTATTTTATATTGTGTTGGGACGAAGAGTCGCTTATTTGATATCGGTAGACGTAAATGAATTAATTTTTCTCTCCAATCAATATTGTGTTTAGAGACATTGACATGGATCACGATATACAATCGCTTCTAATGATACAAGTCAGAAAAGTCTCGTCTTCCTTTAGTAAATACTGTACACAGACTTGTTACCACAAACACTTAGCAGAATATTACAAGCAAAATCACAACATATCATACGTGAATCAAAGTCGGCTTGACTTGGGCCATAACGAAAGATGAAAGCACAAAAAGCAGTCCGTTGTCTGAAGCTATTATGTCACCACACAAATATCGCCATTGGTATTTTCTGCCACCCTATAAGGATTTGTCCTTCCATCTTCCACATATTAAAAACTTTTTTTTATCTTTCACTTTCAGTTAATAGTTAGAGAAAGCTTGGTGAAGAGATCTTCGCTGAATGTTGTAACATCCATAGTAGATACAAGAAACCTTTTGCTGTAGCACAAATTCTAATCGGAAACAGATGAGACAGGTCTGCCCGTTTGACCACTTTATTAATGGCTATTTCATTTTTACCCATTTTTATAGGTGACGTTTTCGTCACGCATTGTCTCGCATGCCATGTGCAAATGTGGACGCTATTGTCCATTGTGATGAATTTGCTTGGGTTTGCAGATCAGGTTGTGTTTCTCCAAACACGTATCCACTCTCTGTGCGTCCATTTAATCAGATTGTTTTCTGACGATCTGAATACACTGATCCAAGCATGTGTATCATATTGGAGAATTATACCGATTATACCGATCGTAAAAGGATGCTTACTCCTCCATGACATCTGATCCTGATGCATGTTGCCCTACGCTCGACTTTGTATATATGTTATTTGGGACTCTGATTACGTTTAACACATTGTTTACTTCACCAATTTATACTTTATGCTTTTCTTACTTTTTTATTTTTGGCTTCAAATCTTTTTTTACTGTGACTTAACTCTACGTAAGAAATATCTTACATTGTACATAGGCAGACTGAAGAATATCGGCATTCCCTTTTTCTTCACGAATACCTTTGAGTACAGTTAAGTCGTGTTTGAAAAGATTAAGGTACGGATTCAATGTCTTTTACAGCTGTAGTAGTTTTACTTTTGTCTTTAATATTTTGCAGACTGGATTCAAGTTTTGTTAAGTACGTCGCTATTTCAATTTCTTTTACTTTGATGGATTTACAGTAGTTTACTAACAAATTAGAAATTCTCTATAGATTCTATAAAACAACGTCAGTATTGGTCCGAATTTTCTCCGTTTGGACGTCCGTTAATTTCTCATTTTCATCTCTCATTTTTTTTATCTACTGCATCTCTGCCTGTAGTACAGGAACTTTTTCTTTTATGGCTACATCGCATTCTTTATTCAGCTCCAATTCCAAACGGTTCATTGCTTTGGTTGTTTTATTCCAATCATGGAGGAAAGTGTCTCACTGTCCACAAATCAGACATATTTACGTCTCACAATCTACACAAAACATAAACATGTTCCGTAAATATCCATGGACAGTGCAAGTCTTCAGAGGTGCCTGAGTTTCATCGACCATCATACGAATGCTCTCCAATAAAAAGCCCCCAGAATGAATTATGAATTCTTTATGCATGTGTATTTGAGTAGATGAAGTCAGATTTAAACACTACTCTTCTGAGATAATTATTGTTAAAACTAGAGCATAATGTGGAAAGTCCGTTGTTCTTGATCGCGGACCTAGGACTTGATACAAAGAGTAACAGGAGATCGCGGATGAGGAGCAAGCGCAAACAAGCTTTTTTGCATGTACACATGTCAAAGTGTTCATTGGGATTATTTCTAAAATTGTAAATGCATTTGTACATGCTATAATTTGCATTTCTATAAAGGTATTTGAGTTTACCTTACCATCAAGATGTCAATCTCAGCCACAAAAGAGCCACAAAAGAGAACGTGTCATCATTTAATTTATTATGTCATGATGAAAATTATTACAAGCAATTATTTCAACGATACAGTGACAGATTTAACTGGGGGTTGCAACCCACCCTAATTTGATTTTAATGAGTGTAAGGAGAGGGGGTCGTTTTAATCAGACTTCTATCAAAACAATATGGGTGCACTTTCGAATATGAGTTCACTGACGCATACATGTAGCGACTGATGATATTCCACAATAATGCATGGCTTGAAATGTGCAGCAGTTGAAGCACAAAGAAAAACATCATCACTGTTTCCAATCACCGGTTTATAAAACATTCTTAGTTTAAAGACATTACAGTCTCGTTATACTCTGCTTTAATTCCATGGCGTCAGTTTTAACACTCTGCGCCTCACGATGGAGTGACTGGTAGATTTTTCATAATTTACTGTCTGTCGTAGGGGTGGGCGGTTTGATTTTTATAATTTTACTGTCTGTCTGTAGGGGTGGCTGGTTGATTTTTCATAATTTACTGTCCGTCTGTAGGGGTGGCTGGTTGATTTTCATAATTTACTGTCTGTCTGTAGGGTGGTGGTTGATTTTTCATAATTACTGTCTGTCTGTAGGGGTGCGTGTTGATTTTTCATAATTTCCTGTCTGTCTGTAGGGGTGGCTGGTTGATTTTTTCATAATTTACTGTCTGTCTGTAGGGGTGGCTGGTTGATTTTTCCATAATTTATGTCTGTCTGTAGGGGTGGCTGGTTGTTTTTTCATAATTTACTGTTCTGTCTGTAGGGTGGCTGGTTGAGTTTTCATAATTTACTGTCTGTCTGTAGGGGTGGTCTGGTTGATGTTTTCATAATTTATGTCTTTGTCTGTAGGGGTGGCTGGTTGATTTTTCATAATTTACTGTCTGTTATCTTCTCACAACAAACACG
>CAJDSM010015263.1:1186-21543 GCA_903981925.1 Ostrea lurida
TACAAATTCAAATGATAATTTCAATGTTTAAGCGAATTTTTGCTTCTTGGACAAAAAAAAAAAGTTCTGCCGGTATTTGTTGCACGCACATTATATATCGATTATGAGAAGTGATTAATTCTAATTATATTCACATCTGTCTTCATAAGTATGTAAAAGTCTGAATATGTCATCACTTTCACGTGTCACCTAAATAGTCACAATTTAAAGGAAATATCTTATTATTTTAAACATAGCAAGCTTTTGAATTTAGTGTTTACTTTTTAGACAACTTGTCAAATTTTAAGGACATTTAATAAAAATCGTTCTCATTACTAATTCCCTATTCATTTTGGTTTTAGTGGTGGATTTAGAGAGACAGGGGACGTGGCGTAGTAGGCATGCAACAAAAATATCGTTTCATATTGATTTTGCTACTCCCCGCGCTTTATTATGATTTTTTTTTCAAACAGAATCGACACTGTCTTGCTTTCCACCCATTTGAACATTTTCTTGATCCGCCTTGCTCGTGACCCCGTTGGGATCCGGATTAGAATAAGTCCTCGGTTCCCCTTTGCTTGTCGTAAGAGGCGACTAAATGGGGCGGTTTCTTCGGATGAGACCGACAAAAAACGAGGTCCGTGTTCACAGCAGGTATAGCAACGTTTTTGTTGGGGGTTTTTTGTTGTTTGTTTTTATTGTTAACTCTTAGATAGAACATCATTCTACATCCGTGGTAATATAGTTGTCCTCCGGACCCAATATGGTTACATGTATAGGTCTAGATCTATTTCTTCATAATTTGTTACTATATACTACTAATCTTATTCACATTATTACTTCTCTTAATTCAGGGGGCCGTAGGAGCAAGGGGGGGGGGGGGGGGGCACAATTGCCCCCCCCCGCTCACTATGTTGCCTCTTCCCCATTTACAAAGTGGGAGGGGGGGGGGCAAAAGTCATGTTTTTTTTTTTGTTGTTTGGTTTTTTTTTGCCCCGCCCTTTTTCTCCAATAATTTTTTTTGCCTGCATAAAAAACACACAATTTAGGAAGTGTGGCCCCCTTCAGTGATTGAAATCTGTTTTGATTTTTTTTGCTTGGTTTTTGTTATTTTTAGTCTCGTTATTCACATAATTATTAGTAATAGTGGCACCCCCCCACTTTTCAGTAATTTTACATACCGAGTTCTGCCGGGAGCGGGGTTTCACATTCTTTTCTCCTTCCTTCCCCCACCTCCCCCACTTTCCTATCTATTTCACTTTCAGTGTTTTCAAAGGACCTTTTTTTTTTTTTTTTTTTTTTTCTTTTTTTTGACAATTTGGGTCAACAAATCAATTTTAAGTGGGGCCCCGCACTTTCGTCGATTTTTGGGTTTTTTTAGTTTTTGTTAGTGCCCCCCCCCCTTTGTCAAAATCAGTCTCTTACGCCTGTCCTCTGTTTTTTTATGTATATAATTTTAGTATTTATATAAAATTTTAGAGTATATATTTCTATGTTTTTTATTATTAAATTGTATCTGATATTTATAAATAATCATTTTTCTTTGAAGGTAAAGGGGGGGGTGTTAACCATTTAAAAAATATATCACTGCGACAGTTACCTACTGCATGCCTTGCACTGCTTCTTTTCTTATTTCCCACACTGGGAACCTTTGAATTTCCCCCTTTCCTTCTCCAAGCGAGTCCAATGTGGCTCATGGCCACTGGTCTGGTTTCATCAGAACTATCCATTGCCTCTGGGCAGGGTGGTTTAATTTTGCCTTTTGTTTTAGTGGAGTGAATTTTAATACAATTCGATTATAATTTTGCTTATTATGACTTACGTCAATTTTCCTGTTATATATATGTTATTAATTAATATTGATAAACTATTTTATTATCGATCTATCTAATTTTTTTTTTAAATTAAGTAGCATTTCATGTGTAAAGCTTTTAAAGGGCTGGACACGTTTTGAGTCTAAAAATGTTTCACAATTTTAGATTTCCGTTTATTAATGTTACAATGCCCTCACTTAGGGTATTCTAAGGTCGCAAAAATTTGAACTTCATTCTGGTTGAAGGTACAATTGGATACAGCCTTAATAATTCATACTATGTAACAAAGCTTGAGTCATGTTTTTGTATTACCCTACATTGAATTTCTAGTATAGCCGTTCAGTTTAAAGCAGATTTTTTCATCATTACAACAAGTTATTCTGAACATCAATTAACGTCTAGTGATATCTCGCACTATCTAATTTTTTTCAAACCATGGTATTTTTCTGGGAAGGTCTTTATGTAAACATAAAAAGGACACTCGAGCCTTTTTTTTACAATTGTGAAGATTTGTTAAGTGCGTGGTATCTCTCTTGTAGATTCAATCAATGCACGTTTCAATTTTTGCTGACATTAGAAATTAACCTAGTTGAGCATTGTAACATTAAAATAGACGGAATCTAAAAATTTTGAACAACCATTTTTAGCTCAGACAGTTCCATGCCTCTTTAATGAGTTTAATGTCATGTTACAATAGAGCAACTTACAACTTTTTTCGATATCCCTCCCATTTTTTCCCTCTCTGTCTATCTTCATCCCTTTACTGTCTGCTCATGACGTCACTTACGTTGGAGAGGGGGGGGGGTTGTTAGGGTAGTAGATGCGCAATTTACTCCTGTAAAAATAGGTTAGATTTATTCTTGTAAATGAAAGCCAGGAATGACTACTTT
Source organism: Ostrea lurida (assembly GCA_903981925.1). Lineage (NCBI taxonomy): Eukaryota > Metazoa > Mollusca > Bivalvia > Ostreida > Ostreidae > Ostrea > Ostrea lurida. The sequence goes on from CAJDSM010015263.1 coordinate 3,870, forward strand.
ATATTCCCTTTACTTTTTTTCCCCACAATTGAACGATGCAATTTTATTTTTAGTTTTGTAGGTAATAGTGCCAATTTTGTTTGTTTTCAAGACCCGAAATTTGACTATTTCTTTTCTCAAATATCAGCCCCCCAAATATCATGAGGTCACTAAAAGTTTAAAAAAACCCAATGATATCCTTTTCAACTATCTTATTCGTAAGTAAACAATTCTATCATTTTAATATTTTTAAAGAATCTACATGTATCATTTAATCTAATTTTCAACGTGATCCTAGCGCCCGATTCCCGATTGTTAAAACACCTTTTAAGAATTGAGGTGATTTTTAGATCACGTACCTGAACAACAAGTAAAGTCTATAAACATTATTGTGTTGTTGTAAATAAGAAATAAATCTTATATTTTCGGGTGATATGCAGGTTATACCGATATTTTAGACGGCTAAACTTTTCAAATCAATGCGCTTCCGTTTTAACCCGTCTAAATTGGCGATACCTGCATCCCGAAAAATTATAAGATTCATTTCTTATATCAGTTGTTACATAACAACCAAAATTAGGTCCCAACTGACGGGTCAAATTACGCATTGGGGTAGGGGGTAATAGATGTGCATTCATTCTGTAAAAAATAGGTAGATTTTTTTTTATTCTTCTGTAAATGAAAGAGGATTTACTTTTATATTCCTTTAGGTTTTTGTGTTAAAATTGAACGATACATTTTTTAATAACTGGAGGTAAGTGTGTCATTTTTTTATTCTAGAAACGCAACCTAAATTTGACCCTACTTTCTTCGAAATTCGCCCCCCCCCCCCCCAATATCATGGTCACTGAAACGTTTTCAAATTTCACTTTAAAAACAATGCTACTAATATGTATCCTTGTCGGACATTTTATTTCGGTGTAAAAAAAAAAAAAAAAAAAAATAAAAAAAAAAAAAAAAAAAAAATTAAATTATCATTTAAATAATTTTTAAAGTAATATCGAGTATACAAGCTTACTTTTCTGCATGAACGGAAATCATAATTAAATTTGAAGAGTTGAACTCGCGCAACCTACGAAACAACGCTTGGTTGAATTTTCTTTGGAATTTTAACATACCCCCATATAATTTATAATAACTTTTATATTTCAATTATGAAGTGAACATGGGAGAAAAAAGGGGGTAGGACGTGACTACTACCTTAACTGAGTTTGGGAGTGCTTCGCATTTTATCCATGTAAGTAAAATGTACAAAGTTTACACAGTGATAAATTCTTGAAAAAGAATGTTTGATCAGATCATCCCTATGTAGAAGTTTTACACGAATCCTCTCTGGATCGACTTGCTTACGACGTTACAGCCGGAAGTTGAAATTTATTTGTAAACAAGGAAATGTGAGCCAAGAACTTGAAGAAGGTAGATTCTAATTAATGCATGATGACTTCTGTAGAATAAGTAGGCCTAGATGTTTCTTTGTCGAAATTTGGACTCACTTTCCCCTTTACTTTAACGAGACTCGCTGAAGGATAATGATTAATCGCGCTTTAGCGAGTCTCGTCATTATACCATATGGGGCACAGGCGCTTGTTAGTTGTTTCATAAATTTTGCAAAGTATGCAATGAGGGGAAGGGGTACCCGCTACTCCTATAAACCACGATCCAGAATTCCCTTGAAAACTTTCAGATTATTTTTGTCAGTTACATGTTACCTTTTTGGACCTCCTAAGCTTTGATTTTTGCATCTGAATGGGTTTTTTTTTCGGGGGGGGGGGGGGCGGGGGGGGTGGGTTTAATCACTTAGTGAGCTTTGCCTCACCATACCTGCTAGTTTCTCTTTTTAATGAATTTGTTTTTGTGGCCGTTTTACGTTGTGTCCAATTGGCCCAGTTTAAAAAGAAAACAAAACAAAAAAAAAAAAAAATACCTCTACTAATCTTGTACATTTGTATTGTATATATATTTTATCCTTTGTTCACCTCCAAATTAATATTATTTTGTTTCAGGTGAAAGGCCCTTTCTACTCAAAAATCAAAGGAAAATGGACCTTTTGAATTTGATTAAGAAGAAGTCGTCACCCCAGAAGAAACTAGAACTGGCTGTTTTAGAAAACAATTTTAAGGAAATTAAAGAAGTGCTTGAAAATGGGTTGGATCCAAACATGGAGATACAAACTCATGGAGGAAACTGTGCACTGCATATTGCTGCACAAAAAGGGTATTTCCTCTGTGTGGAGACTTTGTTAGAATACAATGCTGATCCAGACAAGACAAACCACTTCAATCTGACTCCACTGTATATTGCACTCAGATCGAACCATGCCAGATGCGTAGAAATACTCTTGAAAATCAACAAACCACTTATAAGCATTGAGCCAGTTTGGATGAATATGGACAATGCAGCTAGAGTGTGGCACAGTGCTAATGATACAATGATTTCCGTATTGATAAAAGCCACGCCAGATTTAGAAAGGTGTAGGCAGAACTTGAGAAGCAACTTATTCTACCTGTGTAATAACAAAAGAATGTATACAAGTCTCCATATCATGTACATGGGGGGATATAAACTTGGTCAGGCGGAGGCACAAATGTTTATGAATTCACCTGTAGAAAGTGATAAGAACTTTTATGACTGGTTGTTCAAGTTTAGTCGACAACCTCAGACACTTATGCATTACTGTAGGTTGTCTATTCGTCGGAGCTTTTGTGGAAACTGCAATGTTTATTATGGAGTGGAGAAATTGCCTCTTCCAAGAGTTTTGAAGGACTTTATTATCTTTAAGGACATTAATGAAATTGATTCTTGAAAATACAATCAATAATAAAACAACATTCATTTATAATAATGTATTACTTAGATTTGTATGGCGGGTCAGTGACTTAGGTCTGTATGATGGTCTCCATCGAGACAACGATCACAAATTAGTTTTTTCTGGTAATAAGAAATATGTAAACACTCTCTCATAACACAACAATCCTGAATTTACGGTCCGCAATCATGTTAGATCACCGCTCGATATAAATACTTCGCGTATAATATAATCCTTCAGTATATAGATTATCTTACTAAAAATGTTAATGTATGAACGGCATTCCCTTGTGTACAGGAATCGTTGCAGATAAAGCCCATGTGGATACATTCAAAACTAACGACATATTCCTAAAGGATGAAAGTAAACGCATCCTGAACATATGAAAGATTAAAGTTGTTGAATCAAAATCTTAATTTCTTACAACATCCTGAGGCTGGCGAATGGACACATCTTGAGCACGTTCTTGATTGGAGCCATTTAGACATACCAGTGAAGCTGGCCCAGTAAACCACCTACCGTTATTGAAAATATACGATACAGTTTCATTGACATTTTTTCATCCAATCCATTTGGTTGGATTTCCAGTCATCTTAATCTTACTTAACAAGCCAACTATACACCTAAGTCCATATGACAATGTTGGATTGGTATGGTCAAGACGATGGTGTATTGATGAGCTCAAGGTCGCTCGGCGAGAGAGGAGGAAGGTATACGAATCACTATCATTTTATTGCACTAAACCTTCTCAGAATAATATCCACCAATCAAAGGAAAGTGAATGCGGATAATGGTACATATCTGTCCGAAGTAAGTCTGATCTGATGTCGCCTTCCAACGAAAATGATTTCACATATCTGAAGCAAATATGTTCTAGTAATTTTGAGTGGTGTAAATTTACTGTCCCCCCCTCCCCTGTTTTGTTAAAAAAATGTTAAATAGAATGAAAACTGTTTATGTGTAAAAATTGGAGAATTTTCACACTGTACTCCTTGAGACCGCCGTAGGTTGTCCGACATTTTATTTGGCTGAGGTTCGTTATCTGTTCTTTTGTAATGTGGACTCCACAAATGCAGACCGAGAACACATCGTGAAACAATCTCGGAAAGCATTATTGACACATTGAAACGAAACACATTTACGTCACTTATCAGCAGACCGACAGGTACTGTTACTTGTACCAATACAAAACCTGCTGACATAATGAGAGCAGCGCAGGGATAGCAATCGTTTGAACATGTCTGTCAGATTGGTTTTATAGTAATGATACCTCGAACCCTTTTTCTTCTTCCATGGATGAGATTTATACTTCTTGGCTGAATCATGCAATCGAAATTGATGGATTCGCTAATATGAAGATGTTGCTAATACACGTTTCGTTTTAATAATGGAATGGCCCAGTGTATATTAATGTTTTTATTTCTCATACATGTTATAATTGCTGATTTTTAACTCAACTTCGAATCGAGATTCAAGAAGCTATATAACTACAGCTGTATGTCCAACTGGTAATGTGTCCAGTATAACTTTTTACATTTTCGGCTTCTTTCTCAAAACCACTGGCAATTCAACCAACTTGAGTCAACTCAACCTCTAGAGTAGATAGAATTAAAGTTATGATCAAAATGAAGGCTGAGACTAAATATCAAAAGAGGAGATAAATCACGAAAATGCAACAAATTAGAGTTGTCATGTTTAAGATTCATCCTAAGAGTTCCTCTAGACCGAGGCCAAAAAGCTGATATTTTTTGAAATGCTTCTGAAGAGACTATAATTTGTCAAATGCAATCTGGTGCATCCAAAATGTTAGGTGTATACCGAATTAATTTTTAGTGTGATTACAATGGTTTTGTTCATATCATACCCCGGGACTGGTCGGGGCCCAATACGGACCGTCAAGTTTTTCACTGTCGGAATCTATGTCGGAGAAAACTTTAAAAATCTCTCAAGGGAAACCAACTGGCACAGCAAAGGTGCATTATATGAAAGCTTTCCTGATATATGGGATTTAAGTTTTCTAATACGCCCTCGGAGGGTTGCGGTGGGTGCACCACTTAGGATCAAAGTATCATAGTAAATCTTTAAAAATCTTCTCAAGAACACTTGGGTAAGAGACAACATTTCCCAAAACTTCCTTGATATAGTGAGAGAATCAATGTTGATAAATCAGTCAATCCCCAGGGGTGGTTGGTGGCCACATAGGATAAAGATTTGCATGATAATTTTTCTCTCAAGATTCCACTCGGTCAATTTAAGGAAACTGGGTATTATAATATCCTTTGGTAAAGTGTATTCTCAGTTGCTAAAATAAGGACCAGGCCCTATCAAAGGGAGATAATCACGACATTGCAACAAATAGTGTGATATAATAAATATATCTTGAACTATATAAGATAGAGCTTTCATTATATGTTTATGGCAAGTTTCATTTATATAACATGATGTATGACCATGTGACCCTTGGCTTTACTAGAATACAAGGTTGTGTTGTCAGTATGGCGTTGAGACATACCTGTTGTAGTGAATCATTTTAGTGTTTTGGATCCCTTTGGCAACAATATGGTTGGAATATTTTCACAGAATAAAAATTGATTGAAGATTCTTTTTATAAATCACTGCTGAACCAGGGCCAAGTCATCAGGTGAGTGATGTTGGCCCATGGCCTCTTGTTTTATTTTTGTATTTAATATAAGCATCTATAAGAGCAATAGAAAGTTGGTGAAATTCATTCAACAAAATCCACGTCGCGGTGCTCAGTATAGAGCTCTACTGCGTGACCGGAGTCGTGGTTCAAGTCCAGTGCTCTGCACCGGCCGCGTCAAACCTAAGACGAAAAAATAGGTAGTTGATCGCTCCTTCGCCAAGAGCTCGGCATAGAGAAGTAGAATCACAGGTCGTCGATAGTGACCTTTAAAGGTATGTCCGTATCCAGGAGGTGTGGCACGCTAAAGAACCCTCACTGCTAAAAGCCAATTGAGCAGCATAGGTCTAAAATTTGCAGCCCTTCACCGCAATGTGTACGTCTCACAGATAAGTGAAATATTCATCGCGGAACGAAACAACAAATTTAATCAACATCAATCATTCAACCAAAATAGAAATCAAACATATACAGCACACCGGCCATCTTCTGTCCTTTTTTTTTTTTTCTTTAAGTTTGTTGATAAAAGTTTTAAACGAATCGAATACTATCATATCAAACAAATGTCTAGATAATAAGTGTGTACCAAAATTGTGTCCATGCGTCTTTGATATTCTTTTTAAATCTGTGTCTCGATAACATGGCTTTGGGCAATCAATGGCGTTACATAATAGACAAGATTATTTTGACGCAAAGCATCAAATCGCCCGCTTATTCTACACCATTTTTAACGAAGCATACATAAACTACCAACCTTAAATTCTAAAGCACCGTCATGGTGACGTGCAAATAGAACACACATAATTATTAGATTTTGAATGTAAAAAAAAAATGCAGTGGTGCAATATTGACACCCCTCCCCCTACTTTCAGTTGCTTTGGGGGTAAGTTGACCCTTTCAAAGTAAATGGGTCCTAAATCGAAACAACTAAGAACATACTCTGGGCAATTTACTCTCCTATGATTTCAAAGCAAACAATGCACTCTGATGGTTCGTTTGACGCTAGAAACTGTTTTGACGTGCGAGTTGATGAAGTTTTGAACGAAAAGTATCATGACTTGTAAAGGGTAATAAGTATTAATATTGTCACTCGTTTCAAAACATTTTATAAAATAAAATGACTGTGCAGGATATCATCCGTTTTCTCAGGAAATTTTGGGTTTTGGAGTAGATCTACCAAAAAACAACGAATCTTATTTTCTACTGAATACTGGAACTCGATTGTCCGTTATTTCTACAGTATTTGGAATTTATATTCTTTGTAAGAAACCTAAATTACCGGATGTCGATATCATGCGATGTTTCTTTTACAACTGTCGATTATGCAGCAGATCAAATGATGCTTATCTGAAAGATGATCTACACACTTCTAATGTACTCTCATAAGTTCAAACGGGCATAACTCCCACAAAAATTAGAGGATCAAAATTTCCTGGTAATATGCACAACTACATGTGATGTCCTTGCTACAAATAAAGTTTTTTAAAAATCGGATCAGTTCCGCTGACAAACTTTGTGACGGACAGACGAACACACAGACCTACGGACAGACCAAAGCAATGTCTCATCACCAAAGTGGGGGGGGGGGCATAATAAAAATATGCTCTGAGCAATTTACTATCTTAGTAGCAATGCACTCTGATGGTTCGTTTGACGCTAGAAACTGTTTTGACGTGCGAGTTTGTGAAGAAGTTTTGAACCCCCAAAAAACTGTCTTATCATATGTAAACTTGCAAGTTCTTTCAGGACTACAATGTCTTGTAAGGTTGATAGGTATTGCCACTCGTATTTCAAAACATTTTATAAAATAAAGTGACAGTGCAGGAAATCATCTGCATTTACACCGGAAATTTTAGGTTTTGAAGTACTTAGTAGATCGACCAAAAAACAACGAATCTTATTTTCTACTGAATACTGGAAATCGATAGTATGTTATTTCTACAGTATTTGGAATTTATATTCTTTGTAAGAAACCTGATGTCGATCATGCGATGTTTCTTTACAACTGTCGATTATGCAGCAGATCAAATGGTGCTTATCTGAAAGATGATCTACACACTTCTAACGTACTCTCATTTCTGCTTCGATAACAGCTGATTATACATGCATCTGTATTGGATTAAATTTTTTCCAACTATTTGTTATTTCCGGGATTCCAGCCATTCATAACCCCGTAATTGACGATTAACAATGACGTGTCAATCGGATAATTCTTTATTTCGCCGGGTCATTGATCTTGACATACAATGCAGTGGAAATAATAATGTACAGTATATAAAAGTGCACAATCTTAAATAACATTCCAAAATGGTAGAGGCGTAATTATATCATGCAATCATATGATTTATTATATATATTTATATATTCATACATTATACTACTAATTAACAGAAACTACATGAAATGGATATATATGCACTTGTATAATGTGCTAGTTAGAAATATCTAAGGCACATGCATTTAATTAAAAAAAAAATTACAGGTCTACAGTATAATGTTTTTTTATTTTTTTTTTTATCATTATTATTTTTGATATTTCGTTATATAACGGACATCTTAGATTAAAATGGAATTCATCCTCGATATCGGGGGGGGGGGCGTTAATTATTTCTTCTTCTTTGTTTGGGCGGGTGGTGTTTGTTTTCGTTTATGAGATTTGGGGGTGGGTGGGTATTTGTTTTTGTTTGTTGTTTTTGTTTGGGTTTTTTTTCTTTTACTTGCTTTTTGGATATGATCGAAGATGAGGAATTAATCGTGAAGAAATTGAAATCATTATTTAAAAGGCCCAAAACTTGGTAGTATCCAACATTGGTCTTAACAAAGAAATATGGGTATAAATATTTTGATTAATGTAATTCTGCTTTGTCAAATTTACACGATCCAAAAACGCGCTTTAAAGTTGCAAGAGTTACTGCTCTTGTAACTTGTTTCTTGAGGATCTTGTAGCTATTGGATTTACTATGGTTTGTAAACAGCTTAAGGTCCCCAGTGGAAGCCATATGCCACCCCCACCCACGTATCCCCCCCCCCTGCAGAAAACGATTTTATGGGATTTTAAGAATATATTTGAAGCCGTTTCCAGATTACAAAATGCTTTTTTTTTTTCGTCAGACACATTGAAGGCGTCGACCATAACATTTAATATATATTTCACCAGGACTCTGATTGTCAAAATTCTGTGGTTCAACAACCTTCGATTGTTACAGACGTTGATCACCAACTCTCCAACACCGGTAGGCTACTAACGGATTGCATGAATTGTGATTTTGATGAAGAGAACAACGATTTTGTTGGACTTTTCACATCACATACTGTGAGTAGTAGTCGTTACAATGATCACAATGACCCGGCTGGTCAGACTTTGCAGAATAACAATGATTATTCAGATATAGCTAACGATATCATTTTAAACCAAACTGACATCCAAGAGTTAGATATATGCTCAGAGATTTTGCCAAGAGACATGTACATTGAGAAACTGTTAGAATTATGTTCAAACAATGAAAATATGATCTCATGTACCGCAATACTCTAGCTATGTGCACGAGCTAGATCACAAAATACCTGTCCTAAGGGCAACCTTGTCAACAGAAAAACAACAAAAAGCAGTTCTAGCGCTCAAAAATATGCGAGAGATTGCTACACTCCAGTGGCGGATCCAGGATTTCAGAAAGGGGGGGGGCACATATTTTAAGTCAAGTATACCGTTTTTTTTACTCAGAATTGGGTGCCCATCAGACATTAGTCAAATTATTATTCCTATTTTCAATCCTAATTAAACGTCGATCTTATCAATACCAACTTCTACCCGTGGGATTCCGGGTCAAATAGGTCCTAGTACCCACTTAACTTGTCGGCGACTAAATTTGAGCGCTTCATCGGATGAGACGGAAAACCGAGGCCCCGTGTCACGCAAGGTGTGGCAACAATAACAGATCCCTTCCTGCTCAAAGGCTCGAGTGCCGAGCATTAGGCCCAAATTTCGCACCTCAGAGGCTCTTCACAGGCATATAGGTGACGTCTCCATAAATGAGTGAAATATTTCTCAGTGGTCGTAACCAATAAATCAGATCAATATTAAACTTTACTGTAATAAAGGATGTATTTCCAAATCAATTTTCCTTCTTCTTTTCCGATTTTTCCTAAACTAACAAATTGTGGTAAAAAAATGGTTGTTACTACATGAATTCATGTTGATGAACCTCTAAATAGAAATTATGAAAATTGAAGAACTTAGTTAGGCGCGTCACATACCCATGCGGGCGCCAAATCAAAAGTATCTGGGGGTGACCCTCTAGCATGCCTGGAGTAACAAACATGTCATATTTACTGAATTCTATATTACTCAGTTCCTTCTTCTCAAAAAGTGGTCCTCTCCTGAACAATCAATCCCATGGATCCAAGGTTTACCATTAGAACTTGCCAGGTTCTAGACATTCATATAACTGAAAAAGCTCTATCCAGGCGACAACATGCAACACCCAAGGACCCTAATATTTATAGGACTAAAGATTTATCAACTGTTCGTTTTTGCCATTTACATTTAACTGCAAAAAAATAATCCATTACATGTAGTATCCACTCCACAAAAAAATGGTTCTCTGACAGATGTTCCTGAAAATCAATCCATCCTATGCTTCTTATTATAGTCTTATCATTTTCACCAAAATTTCCTGGTAATCATCTGCAAATGAGAAGCGTTATCAGCAGCCGACACATGCTGACACACGGAGACTGACGGGGTCAAATTAAACTATATACTCCCCGCAACTATAATAATATATTGGTTATCACCTACTCTAACTGGGAAAGTGGATGGGCTTTAGTTTCATTCGAACGTTGGGTGAGCGGGCAGAAACACATGTCAATAATTTGGAATAATCAAGGATATGTCACGATGGATAATTATAAAGTCATAAAACGCCAATTCAGTTCATGTTTTCGCAACATTTGTGCTTCTTTTCTTTTAGTTTTCAAGTCTTTCTCAAGCAGAATGACTTCTCTCGACTGATGCAGCTGACCGAGGCATGGAGAAGCAATAACCTCAGAATCATTGATATGTTAGGATAAATGAAGAATTGATACCATATCAGGGTTGATTTTAAAATCCCTTGGACTTTTTCCCCTCTGGTACATGTGCCACTCTCTTTTTCCATCACCTTGTCTCTCTTTAAAGAGTCTCTACTAGGAAGATCATCTCCAAAGTTTCCTCCATTTCCATGATTTGTGTTTGCTCCAGCTTGTTACGATACGTGGAATCAGCCCCTACGGATCTCGAGACCTATCTACTTGTAGTGAGTCGTACTTCATTTCGGAGATTAAGTGATCCAAGTAGATAAATACGGATCGCTATAAAACTCTTCTGTAGATTCTGATCCACATTACTCCTAGTCAGTTTGGCGGGAGCATGGTCTTGGCCTTTTGAGCTCTGAGCATGTTTGCTCTGCCATCATTTGTGCTTCATTCCATACCTCAAAAAATGTCTCGTCACAATTTTTTCTTATACTTTCTAATTCATCGATGACTACAGTTACCTTTTCATAAGCAATCATGACATCTTTAGCAGGACCTTGTAGAAGTTGACTGAGAGTTTTCAAATAACCCGAAAATCTCAGATAAACTTGAATTCCCACGATCCATTTCGAGCTGCACATGTTCATCAAGAGGCCATTGGCCTCGGTAACACTCTTGGCATCATATTGTCCTCTATTAGAGGAAATTTTCTCTAAGCAGTCAGCTATCCCTTCATACATTTTGGAAATGGTCTGAACCGTTTTGTGTCTTTCAACCCAACGGGTTTCACACAAAGTTTTAACTTTTGACGTCCTTATTTCTTCTGTTTTCTCCTGGTTTTGTCTCCTCCTTGCATTGACATTTTCAATGGAGTCTTCAAGTTTCCTTTGTCGTTTTGGTGAAAACTTGAAGAAAAGTCCAATTTGTTTGCAAGTGTCTACATCACTTGTATTTCAGGAAGCTGACAAGACTTTGATACTGCTAAATTAAATCGTGGTTCATACAATAATGATACTCTGTTTTAGATACTGGCACATCCTTTTTTGCTGCCCGCCATATTTCCTGCCCCATCGTAAGACTGCGAACGGCATTTCTCCATGTCTAAACCCAAGTCGTTCATCACTTGCAATATTTTTTTGGAGATAGCCTCTCCAGAGATGTCTTCACAGACAACATATTCAATCAGCCTTTCGACGGGATTTCCATTCTCAAGGTAGCGTACCACTATTCCTAGCTGTTCCCTATTGCTTACGTCGGTCACTTCATCTGCCTGGATACCAAAAGCATATATGTGTTCTTGATTCTTGACTCTTTTTACTATTTCCTGCTGCATAAACACTTTCATACAATTTAACAATTCGTTTTGTGCAGTTTTGGAGGAGTACTTTGCGTTTTTAGCGCAAGTTTGCAAATGATCTTGGAGATCAGTGTCACCTATCTCAGCACACAATTGCAAAAGTTCCTTTAGGTTCCCCATGTTACTTCTTTCATCTTCATTCAATTTGTCATCATCTCTGTGTGAACGTAATGGTATACCTTGGCGCCCACAGAATTCTATGCACTTAAGAATTGTCCAAATTTCCCTGTTCTTTGAATACCTGAGCTTGGATATTTTTATCAAGTATTTTGGTCGATTCTCGATGATGAATCTTCTTGAGTTTTAAGAAAAATGTTGCATGACGGTTGCAGATGATTTATATATCACAGGACGCATGATTCTTCAAGTCCGAAATTGGCGTCTTTTCCAATACGAATAGGGTTCAGAAATAATACTTCGGTCGTAATCCACCTTTGGGAAAAAAAAGTACAAGGCAAACAGTAAAGACCATCATCCTTGACTGAGTAAGGTAATAAAGTCGAACTGCTGGAACCACTGATGTTGGCATGATCTAAGTCTTACACCACTCTTCTTTTCTTAATCTGAAATAGGTCTTGGATGGAAACCTGAAAAGCTGTGTGGTATTCTGCTTTGAATTAGATGATATTTCATTTCGTCAATTCATCGATTACCACTGGTTTGGTTCCGAAGTTTACAAATACTTTGATCTGTACAATCTTTAGAAGTCGACGGAATTACCACCTTGGTTCAATACATGTCTGAGAGGAAATCTCATCAGGGATATATATTTCAGATCTGGCTGTACCCTATATTAGATTTGTTTATTGTACATACGGGAACGCTTGACGTGACCTAGTGGACATCATTGGCGGACGTTTCTGCTGGAAGGATGTGGTGTCAATGGAGTTTTTGCTGTGGATGGCATATCGCTACAGGTGCCTCATGCATCAGTGCAAAATCGGCTGACAAGGGATTTGAATCATTTTTGTTATGCACGCTTCGTTTCTCTGTTTGCAAAACATGTCACTTATCTTGGTATTGTACAAGCTTCTCTGTTTCCTACGTTTCGGGAGAACGCTGTGTACTAGGCTGCTTTTCGTTAGAACATATGTCCAATTTCCGAATCCTTCACATGTAGATATACAAATGGTTTGGTTTCAAAGAACATATAGGAGATTGTCATGTTGCCCGTTCTCTCGACAAAGTATATGTGTACACCTGGATATGTCATTGCCTGTCAAGTCCCTCTTGAGCGACCAGTCCATGCACTCACTTATGAGTGTTCATCCTGTACCTCAAATTACAACTCTGGATAGAGACATAATACGACGAGCCGACTGCTGACAGCTCTAAAGTCTCCATAAATGCGACCATACCAGTACTATACTTGAAGATACAGGGCAATTGGCAAGGTAACAGTACGTATGCCTCGTGCCGATATTTTCTTCCCTCTATTTTTGATTCTTACTAAAACTCGGTTTGTGCCGTCATCACACAAATATAATAAGTGAAATAAAATAAATTTGTTCATTCATTGTGTCTCTCTTCGGGTTTTCGGAGCATTCTAGAAGCTTGTGATGGTTTGCAATAGTAATTTCAGCGCGTAGATAAGAGATAATTAAATTCACCATGCGGTGATTGTTCACCGGTTAAGTTTTATCACTGAGCGATTTCAGTCCAACCTGTGATAAAGATGAAAGTCACTATATGCAAGCATTGAGTATCTTTAACGATTACTCCGATCGGACTGATAAAACATTTGACAGCAAATAATCAACCGATCTCAATCAATACCGTGTCACTCGATTGTAGATATTGTTTTACGTCCTGCGGGAATAATTTTACTTCATTGTTGACGGTACACCATTTAATTAGACGGTGAAAGAGCCTACTATAATTCAAAACCAATCCTTGCCACTCAGAACCATAGCTCCCCGTGTGACCCGGTTAGAGTAGATCCTCGAGCTTACCCTTTCATCTCATTATAAAATGCGATGCTTAATTTAGGCCGGCCATCGAATAAACGAAGCCTCGTGTCACAGCAGGTGCCTTGCTTCCACACATAAAGACTTTGTTACTCAGAGGCACGTAACGCGAGAGCCTAGAAGAGTTTTACACCCCATGCATCGGCAATGTGATGCTCATGTTGAAGTACAATCAAAATTGATTGAGTGTGTATATGACTGTGCGCTAGCTTGAATTTTTCCACCTATGGAGCACGTTCAGAGAGCCACCGAGTTGCGGTGAAGGGCTGCAAAATATAGGGCCTATGCTCGGCGCTCACGGCCTTTGACCGGAGGGAGCTTTTACTCGTGACACCTGCTGTGACAGGGACCTTTATATATGGTTCTCATCCGAAAGGACCGGGTACTGGACTTATTTATCCGAACACGGGGCGAGTGAAAAAACAACCAACCACCAGTGCCCCGTAAGCGTAAGATTCATTTAAGCCAGTTTTGAATTTGTGGTTCAGGTACTCACTACATTGTGTGTCTCAGATCTTCTCGACGGGATGAAAAAAAACCAACCAACAATCAAAATATCTGGATCATGGATGTGAATTTGGACAGTATGTAAAAATTATAAAGTTAAAATGTGTTGTTTCCGCTTTCCCAACATTATAACTTCTTCGCTATGTACGTTTCGGGATTGATGATCGATTATTTACTGTTTTAACTCCCACTCGAGAAATATATTCATATGAACGTCACCATCCGGTGAAGGCTTGCAAAATTTAGGCCTATGCTCAGGGCCTTATCGTGCCACACCTGCTGTTACACGTGGAGTCGCATTCCGGGCTTCATGGGCTCAATTGACGCCCCGATTTTCATCGCCACGCAAAGGGATGCTGGAGGACCTATTTTAAACCCGGACCCCAACGGATGTATTCGGGGGTTTACCCCCCCGCCCCCCTTGGTCAAGACCCTTGGTATTCGGTATAAAAGGTCCCTCAGCATCCCCTCAGCTTGGGTGTCGTAAAGAGGCGAGGGCTGAGATGGGCGGTCGGTTTCGGGGATGAGACCGAAAAATCCGGGGGAGTCCCGCGTCACAGCAGTGGGGCAAGGCGATTGAGATGACGCGCGCCACTTGCTCAAGCCTGAGTGCCGGAGTAATAGCCTAAATTTTGGCACCCTTCACCGTAAGTCCATATGAGGAAATTTTCTCGGTGGGACGTAAAACAAAAATAATCAATCAACCCCCTTGCAAGAACAGTTTTACCCCCCCCCCCCTTATCAATTGTTCTTTTGAAAAAAATCGCCCAAAAGCACGGTATTAATTAGTGTGGTCCCACACTCCATTTCCTTTTGAAAGAAAATGCTATAGTTGTAAGGTTCATTGTCATGATCAGCTTCAAGCATATGGTGAATTGCATGGAGAGAGGGGGTGCAAGTTGTTTAATTTTATTTTGTAGTGGATATTGGTGTGCAAGCTGTGATATGTACTTGATATACTTACCAATAAGAGCCATGATAAACAGCGTTAAATAAACAATCTCCATTGCCTGTTGGTTGTAATGGACCTCAAAATCGAAGGTCATCGGGCGCATAGACCAGCAGCAATCTCCTAGAATAAGCGCGTTGCCCAGACTGTCCAAGTGAGTTTGGTCTATTTCTAAAGCGCAAATTTTCTCTCTCATCTATAAACCTTTTCAATTCAGCATAGCGTACCTCATTTCAGATCATTGAACATTGTATGTAGGCAATGTTCACTATTGAATGAATGGACGTGTATTCATTGACATAATTCAAGTGCAATGTAAAAAGTGAATATACAACGGTTCTGGTAACTAAGATTCGTTTGTTACAAAACCAGATTGAATATTAAAACGACTTACTAGTACAGTTTTACTGGTAGTCTAGCATTTTGTTAATATGGCCGGTTTAAGGTGTTTTCACCCTTATCTCTATACACAGATATAACATTAAGATAAAACTTAAATTCCTTATTTTAAAAAATTACTCTTTGGCCAAAAAGGGCCCGGCCCCCGCCCCCCCCCCCTAAATCCGCCACTGCAACTCGGTACATGTTCATTCCAAGGCGATATCTGCATCCACACAAGTGTTTGACAAACAAAAGTCCAATGGCACGACATGACAAAAATTAATACAGTAGAACTTCACGTTGCAATCCAGTCTCTTCAACAATTAGAAGACATTATCAAATCTAAAGATAAAACTATACGTGGTATAATCACTGATTTACAAACAATTAGATCTGACCATGATCAGCTAGCTTTCAACTACGAACAATTAAAAGCAGAATCAACATCAAGATTCACAAAATATGACAGCTTTCACAAACTTGCTAATAGCAATTTCAAACGTGATGAGAATGAACGGACAGAATTCCAAACCTTTAAAACCAAAACAACGGATGACATTAAACGACCCACAAAGGTCACCCAAAGCTTTCAAAGACATATGCCGGTGTTTTGTCAAAACCGGACGAAAGTAAACAGACGCAAATGTAAAACCCTGGAAAAGCCCAGTGCTACACAAATTGCTGAGAATATTCAGTCAATACGTAGTAATATGAATGAAAAGTGTAGGTCAAACTCTGACGATATGATTCACATCACAGAAACCCTACAAGAACTAATAGTATTAGTAATACACCTCCGAGAACCTTGCGCTATAGCAGGTCTAAAGACAGCGATAATATTCAATCAAAGGATGTGTTTGACTCGCCGTCACGCTCTAAATACCGCGGACAGAGAACTATCAGGGCCGTAGAATACAAAGACAATTCCTGAACGATTACGGTGGATGATCGACCACGGTCAAAACAACCAAGAAGAGACAAAGCACCGCAGAAAGATGTCTTCCGAGGAGTCACGTATAAAAAAGCCGCCCGTTTCTTCTTATCTGGAATAGAAAAGGAAACGACGTAAGTTACCTTGAAAACAAAGGCGTCCGCGTGACACACCTCGCGCTATTCAAACCGAAAGGCCGTTTCTCGGTTAGAACGGCTAAAATCAACGTTTCTCCATTATGTTCCAAATTCATTGAATCCGATGGATTCTGGCCTGACAGAATTCGCTGCCGACAGTGGTATAGTGAACGAGATTGGTACAATCGGTGTGAACAGGTACATCACATGAGGATTGGGAATTCGAATTCTAATCTTCACAAAGGCTGTTGTTGATCCACATGTTGTACATACTCTCTATTATGAACTTTGCATTTATTCTTCTAATTTCAATGGTACAATTGAAACTAATGAGTTAGAATGTTAAATATATTATCTCCTGTATATCTTGTGATATTGTAATTCTAACAGAACATAAGCTTGCTCCCAAATATTCTAGTTACCTAAACAGCATAGATACCAAATATTTTGCATTTAGTAAATGTGAAAGCCAAGAAACATGGAAAATCTGGTGTTGCTTTATTGATTAGGGATCCTTATCAATTCAGTGTTAGAGAAAATAGAAGTTGACTCTTCCAGGATCATAGCTATTGAGTGTACAAATATACAAATATAGGCAACATATACATTGTAGTTGTATATCTTCCAGCAGAAAACCCCATTGGTTTTTACAAAAGAAGAATTATAAAAACTACAAGAATATATACGATTATTATTCCAGACATGTCATGTATCGAAAGAGGTGATTTTAAACGCAGATTGTTTAGTAAGAGACATTGGTCGAAGTAATTATTACAAATCAAGAGAACTGGTTAAATTCGTAGAGAGAAATAACCTATATCACCCATATGCAAGTGAACAGTTTTCTACCAGTGAATATTCTTTCATTACAAACCAAACAACATTATATTACATTTTCACTGACGCATATATGCTGTTACTGAGATCTTATGATATATTCGAGGAAGGATCTATATCGAGTACGTCTGATCATTTACCCGTAACAGCAGTATACGAAGTATGCAGC
>CAJDSM010015268.1:0-24548 GCA_903981925.1 Ostrea lurida
AATTGTGTTTGTGCCAATAAATATCTATCTAAGAGCTCTCGAGCTCGCTGCTACGATCTAATAAAATTGGTGGTACTTTACTTTCAGATGGTGACGTCTTAATGAGTGAAAAATTATCAACGGGACGTAATTAACAAACAAACAAACCAACTGTTAGTGGCATCTAGCTAGATTTGACTCTGCATCATCTCCAGAACCGACTTAGTCGCGCCAACGCTTGCGGACAACTTGATTCAGCGACGAAGCAGAGTCTTGATGTTGTATAGGCGCCAAATGGACGTTTTGCATAAAATTGCATCCAGAAGGCTGACTAAGTGTTATGATGTGGGCAGCAGTATCCTATACAAGCAGGACGACATATTGGTTCACATTGGTTCCCCTTCCGTCTGTCTTTCTATATGTATGGTTGTTCTTCCACTTGAACACTCCTCCTTTACAGCTTATCGGATATACTTAAAACTTTGTACAATGTCTCATTGCCATTTATGGATTTGCATATTTTCAGGACATGGGAATCCATTAATTTTTTCTACAGGTTATGGTACATGTAGATTTAAGAGGGACGTGGGTGTAAAATAGCTTGTAAAACACGTATCATATATTTATTACTTATCAGATAGACTTGAAACTTTCTACAACGTATATATCATATTGTCAGTACAGGAGCATCCAAGTGTTATCCTAAAAATGATAGTGGATCTAAGAGGGGTGGGGCATGTAAATAGCTCGTAAACACTATTCCTCCTATATTGCTAATTTGGATATCTTTGTAATTTTGTACAAATTACAGTACTTATTATATGATTTTCATAGTGTTCTGATTTCGGATCTATTTTCCTACAATTAAAGTTGATCAAACATGAGTGTTTTGTGGCAATTTTCACGTACAATGGTGTGTTCGCTATCCTCCTGGTACTCCAGAAAACAGTCATGTCATTATTTTTGTATCGTACATAATAATGACATTGGTCATAGAGATTTTAAAGAAGAACACATTTTCATGCAAAACAAAATTGTCTTATTTTTTGTCTCATATGACCTTTAATGCACAAGTCCTGTTCAAAATGTCTAATATGTTCCTGCTCGTGCTTTTTCCTCCATACCACGCAGTACATTAAGGGGGGGGAGGTAACAATTTGGAGCACTTTCTATTTGGGGAGACATTTATTGTTAATAAAAGACAAATTATATCTATAGTTAGTTTTTAACTTAACAATTCTGCTCTTTAAAAAAAGATTTATATCATTCAAAATGTATTGCGATCTCAGGAATGCAACGAAATAACGTGTGAATCTCTTTCAAAAATATCTGCAAGTTCATAAGACTTCAAAAAAAGTTTATCGCTGCCATGACAACATGCATCTGTCACTCAATCACACATTCAGGTCCACTAGTCGCATCATCATTACATAACTTGTGCATTTGCACATGTATGGACATATGAAACAAACTACATGTATTCGGCTCTATTTGCAAGTCTTTGCCATGGTTACAAGAACAATTTATGATCATTACATGCAATTCGAGATTTGGCGAGAATTGCGGCAATTTGTTTATATCATCATTCTGGAAGCTTCGGAAAACGGACACTCCTGAATAATAGAAGGTATGTATTTTTTTTAAAAACAACAGATAGAACAGTCTTATTGATATATGAGATTGAAACATGTTTTAATGAAACAATGTTATTCCTTTTAATGAAAATGAAATTAAAGCTGATTCTTTTCAGTCTTTTTCTCTCCGTTTTTTTTAAAGAAAATATTACACATATTGATTGATATTTATTGTTTTACGTCCCACCGAGAATATTTCATTCATATGGAGACGTAGCTGCAATAATGTAGCCTCTCCGATTTTTTTTATTCTGACGTTTACGTTTTTAAAAAAAAAGGGAGAGGCTACATTATTGCAGCTAATGGAGACGTCACCAATGCCGGTGAAGGGCTGCAAAATTTAGGCCTATGCTCGGCACTCAGGCCTTTTGAGCAGGGAGGATCTTTATCGTGCCACACCTGCTGCGACACGGGACCTCGGTTTTTTCGGTCTCATCCGAATGACCCCCATTCATTGCCTCTTTACGACACGCAAGGAGATGCTGAAGAACCCATTCTAACCCGGATCCCCACGGGTTTATGTACACATAAGTTTACATTTATATCATACTGTACACATATGCTTATATGTACACTTTACATTAATATATGTATTACATTGATGCTATCAGCGATCGTGGGCATGTTGTTCATTTTACAGGTATATTTTCCGCACATCAAAAATGAATAATTTGGAAGTAAAACTGGAGAAACAGGAATCCCGGACGGAAAAGAAGGATACGCTGTTCCGACAAATGCCCTCTCTCCGGGACCTGGCCAGTGAATGCGGCAGTGCCGATGTCCAAGACGTTATTTTGCCTTCTGCCATCGGCCGAGGTACATGTACATGCATAGTGGCAAGCAGAGCAAAATAAAACATGATTGATGTGGAAATTATTGGTTGATTAGATAATATGTTAATACTATTATCATATTATGATACGATATTGTACCTGCCAATATTTTATAGTGTAGAAAATATACGAGATTTACTTTAACATTACTTGGGTTTTTAACAGGGACGGAGTTATATGGCACAATGCATAACGTACATGTAGCAGTCATGATTTTATAGACAAAGAATCATATACAAGAATATTATTATGTAAATTAAAGACACAAGGAAGATATTTTCCCAAATTGCATAACTATTTGAAATTTTTTACACTTAAGGTATTCAATGTATAACGAATGGAGATTAAACGTGAACGATGTACATGTAACGATGATAGCGAAATGCATTTACACTTGTTAAATACATGTAACGATGGTAGTGAAAGGCATTTACACTTGTTAAATACATGTAATGATGGTAGTGAAATGCATTTACACTTGTTAAATACATGTAGTGATGGTAGTGAAATGCATTTGCACGATTGGTAAATGATGAGGAGCAGACTTATTTGCACTCGGCCCTTTGGGAAAAGTTTACCGCTCTTAATGAAAATACGAAAAATCAATTTTCTAAAAACATCTGTGGTAAATGAGTAATTTTATTTAATATTTTTATGTCAAGATATAGTTTATGTAACTTTTTACAAAAAGATTAGTATGAAAATACAACTTATTCTAAGTATATTTTAATAAAGCATTCTTCCCATAGACTTCAGTGAAAAATAAATCAAGCAGAAATCTAAATTTGCTATATTCCTCTGGCGGATTACTTATATTTGATGACTTCTTCTAATTGATACCATGATTACAAAAACACACCATCCTTTATTAGATATGAAACCTGATCGTTATACAGTGAAGGCCTTCATAACAGATGGTTTTCATCAATAACACACCTAGATGTATCTCCCACGCATTTCGCTATGTAAGGACATTTCAAAACTATCTTCCGCATCTAATTGACACAGTTTACAATATCTTTTGCTACATTAATATGATTTTCATTTTCAATAGTACCGGTAACGTGGAATCATAATTCTACATATTTGTTCCTTATAAAAATGCGGTTTTAAATTGCAATAAAAATAGTCATAATTGTACATAATAATTTTACACTTTGGTGAGGAGTTAATTTGATCAACAAACTCTACATGAAAATATAAAAATGTAGAGCTTCTTTCTTTGATTTGTATGAATATGCTGATTCGTGTGTTGTTGGAATTATGCATTGTCTTGCAATGATTAGGTCTTTGTCGGGATGAGCCACTGACGGATTCTGGGAAGAAGCTTCAGTTGATGAAGATGCTGTGTTTGACGGTACTTCCGGTGTTGGGGGTGTGGTCCTATAGTGTATATATGTTGTCGGACACCATCACAATCAGAAGCGAAAACGAAATGGCA
Source organism: Ostrea lurida (assembly GCA_903981925.1). Lineage (NCBI taxonomy): Eukaryota > Metazoa > Mollusca > Bivalvia > Ostreida > Ostreidae > Ostrea > Ostrea lurida. The sequence continues at coordinate 3,888 of CAJDSM010015268.1, forward strand.
AGTATAAGTATTGTCAAGTACCACAATGAGTACATGTACATACCAATTACATTGCAAATATAAATGTCTTTGAACGCGGCACGAGAAACAAGTCTCTTTGAAAGAAATGCGTATTATCTTCAAGAAAACTCTTATTTTAGAATAAATTTAAAAGATTTACTGCATTTGAGATATTGCCCAGAAACAATTTCTCACAATATACAATTCGTTAACCTCAGTCAAATGCTGTATGATGTGTCTATAGCCATTGTTTAGCCGTTTTCACACACTGATTTGAACTACGGATCTAGGCTTTTTCAGATTATAGATAATTGCTTTTTTAAACAAAACGGCACCCGAAAATACGAATTTCTAGTCGTTGGGAAACAGACACATATTTTGTTAGAAAACACTCTTGATTGCCCACACAAGTACTCTGAAGTAGATATTAAGAGCATGTTTGGGTTTTCATTATAGATAAATATTTATGTAGTCTTTGGAGACCAGGTCTTCCAAAATCCGTAGGTATTCCTATGGGCACTAATTGTGCCCCTTATTGGCAGACTTATTTTTATATTCATATGAAGCAAATTTGTACAGGAAACTGTTACGGGATAAAAAACAAAACTTGCCGTTTCCTTCAACCTTACATATAGGTATATAGATGATGTGTTATCATTAACAATGCATAATTTTCACAATTATGTCATTTGATATATCCCGAAGAACTCGACATAAAGGAAACCACAGAATCTGACATATCTGCTTCATATTTGGATTTTTACTTAACATTGACTCTAATGGCAGACTGACAACTACATTATATGATAAGCGTGATGACTTTAACTTTGCAATCGTCAACTTTCCTTTTCTATGTAGTAATATACCACTATCACTGCTTATGGTGTGTATATCTCCCAGTTGATTCGATACGCAAGAGCATGCTATGCGTATGCGGACTTTTAAAGCGGGCAACTACTAACAAAAAAGTTATGTTGCAGGTTATAACGAATCTCGTTAAAGTCATCATTTCGCAAATTCTACGGTTGCTATAATGACTTGTTTGCGATTCACAATTATCACTAAGTATATGTTGACTGATTTTGTTTCATACCCTTTGTTAGACTGTCATTTTCCCTACTAGATTTGACTACGGGTATCCCGTTTACTTTATTTCGATCACAGGGCTCACGGCGGGTGTGACCGGTCAGCAGAGGATGCTTACTCCTCCATGGCACCTGATCCTACTTCGCTTTTGTCGGAGGTCCGTGTTGCCCTACACTCGATTTTGTATAGTTTTTTGGATTATGATTACGTTTGACACAATGTTAACTTCGCCTTTTTGTATTGTTCCGTTTACCTGATCAAGACTATGGGCTCACGGCGGGTTTGACTGTGCAACAGGGAATGCTTACTCCTTCTAGGCACCTGATCCCACTTCTGGTGTGTCAGGGTCCGTGTGTTTCCTCCAACTCTTGTGTTTGTATTATATTTGGGACTTACGAGATTGATCACTGTTTCGTTGATCCTTTGCTTTACTTATTGCTCTTTGATTTTTTTTCTAAAACAATAATAATCGTCCATATAACACATTTAATGCGTTACAGAAAGACGGAGTGACCTGAGGCGAGTGACAATAAGATCTTTTCCGTATGTTAATCTTCGAATAAATAGTAAAATAGATAGTCATATATGCCTGTCCATATGTATATTACCGGGTATTTTACGTTTCTTTTATTCTTTTAGACGAGAAAAGCTCTCGAATTCAGCGTGGAATTGGGGAAACTTGTGCATCATTTACAAAAAGAACGAGATATGAGTGTCTTATACCTAAGTGCATTAAAACCAGAGACAAAAACATTCTTACTGACAGAATACATTGAAACAGATCGAGCAATCAATCGTCTGCAAGTTTGGCCTGGGAATTTGGACAAACTAGATAGACTGCGCTTCGAGACTAAAACGAACATGATCCAGTATTTGGCCAGGAGAAGGCAGGCACTCACTCCTTCAGACGGCTTCAACATTCAAGATGAAATCAACTTCTATACGGACATCATCAAAGTGGTCATTAAATGGATGTACGACTCCATCAATGAAACAGAGTTTGCTGTCGTCTGGAAACCTCTTGTAGCATACCAGAAGTTGACCAGTGCCAAAGAAGATGTGGGAGTAGAAAGAGCACTGGGGACCGTGTTTTACGCAAACGGAGGTTTCGAATCTCATTCATTTTTCGAGATGTACAATACAAAGGTCCACAATTTCAGAGCCTATTACAAAACCGCTAAGCTTTATTCGGAGAGAGTGGACATGATTTATGCAAGTACCGTTCAGGAAGTGGGGAACAACCTCACCGAAATTATCGATCAATTCCGATTCGACATTCAACACCATGTCGAAGGAAGTAACGCAAGCGCTTTCGCCGATCTGGCCAAAGCGCGGCATTGGTTTGACAACATGACGATATACTTAGACGCTCTCCTGAACATCCAGCAGGATCTCGGGTCCGAGATTCTGGCTATTCTGGACACAGTTGTAGAGAACGTCACAAGCAATCTCACAATCAGCGCCGCTTTCCTTGTAATTGTTATACTTATGTGTCCTTTTGTCATCTGGACAACAGAGAACTTAACAAGCAGCATCCAAAAATACGCTCTTACACTGGTTGACAAAACCAGGGAACTGACACGCGAGAAGAGACGAATTGATTCACTTCTTTATCAGCTTGTTCCAAAGCCAGTTGCAGAACAACTTAAGCAGAGTAAAACCATCGAGGCTCAGTACTTTAAATCAGCCACAATTCTGTTCTCGGATATTTTCAAATTCAATAATATCATGGACGAATTTAAAGCTGGAGATGTGGTGGAACTTTTGAACGAACTTTATTACATCATTGACAGCATCATCGACACATACGATATTTACAAAGTCAATGCCACCAACGATGCATATATGGTCGCTTCAGGTATAATTTACTACCGACGGCCCATTGAATATATGTATTCACCTCTTCTCTGATAATTGGTTAATTTCTGCCCTCCTCTATGCACACAATTAAGAACCACCTGTCCCTCAATTTTACCGGTGAATCAAATGTGAGACAAAAACCAATTCTGGTCCTACAATTTAGATATTCGTTCAGAAATGCTATAATTCCATTTTGAAACAGTCTAAAAGGAAAACAAATATATATAGTTTCCCAAATCTAATTCTTAATCTGTAATAAGACATCTACCCTTTTGATTTCAGGCATTGTTTTCAAATAGAAGTGTTCGTCCGCATGCATCAAACAAATTATATGTATTCTAAATGATTAAGATACAGATTGCAAACACCATGTAAACATAGCTTACGTCCAAATTAAGACCACTAGCGAGCCTGGTTCTAAATCTTTGGGAGTAATTGTAACCTTCGTGTGGAACTCTAAGTTGCATGAATGTCTTTTAAATTCAACTTCAGGTTTACCAAACAGGAAGAACGACATGCATGCTCGCGACATCGCCATGTTTGCCCTGAACCTGTTGACTGTCATTAACCAGACACGGTTTAGCACCTGTAATGACAAAATGATACAGCTTAGGATCGGAATCAACACAGGTACGCGGGCTCGGGGGGTGTTTCTGACAGCATTCTAATGTAATCAGTTGTCACGGATGTCATTTTCAAGAATTTAACTATCTTCAAATGACTTAATTTTGATTTCACGATCAAAATATCACAAATAATTAATGACCACAGGGATCATGAATATTTATAATACATTGTTTCCTTTCCTCTTTGGCAATGGATATCACTTGTATTTATGTACCCTTTGACCTAGGGTATGTCTATGATCTCTATCACTGGGTGACATCCGTGTTTCCTTTGCTCTTTACAGGTCCCTGTATGGCGGGCATTGTGGGTACAATATTACCGAGATACGGGGTGTTTGGAGAGACATTAGACATAGCCTTCATCATGAAGTCCAGTTGTCACCGTAAGATCAATATTTTTATCAGAAAAAATCAATTTTATTTACACCTTGTATGTTTTATTGGTTTTTTTTCTTTTATCATGAAATATTGCGCATAATCTTACGTTTAACACGATGTTACCTTCGCCTATTTGTATTGAAGTTCAACATTATGTAAAATAGTTCATACACTCATGAAAGAAAGTGGGCGCTTAAGACGAGCATTCGCAGAAATCATTGAGATGAAACAACTCTGTTCAGACGAAGCTGTTTAAGATTCATTCACTGCAAAAAGTTTAAAATAATTATTTTTTGGGTATAATTCGACTTTGCGCAGTACCCCCCTGATATCAGAAAAGTGCATTACTTGGTATTTATAAAAAAAAATTAAAAAAATGAAGCAATATCTTCCTTTTTTATTTTGGAAAATTGCACTCATTGCAGTGCGTGTTTTAAATTCGTAGCGAGACAATCCAGAAACAACAAAATCAATTAAAACATGAATAAGACGACCCTGAAAGAACTAATTCAATTTAAACGCGAGATTGCATAAAATTCGTTGTATTGCTATATATGAGGACACATATTCTTGTATAATCAGATGGATATCGAAATTATACATTTATCATTAGTCCCAAGGAAACCAGATAATGATATTAATTTGAAAAATGTTCACAAATTATCGATGAAATTTTCCCTCTAAACTACTTAGTACGCCCTTATTCTCTCCGAATCCATGTCTAATACCCCAACTTCCTTTATTTTTAATATTTCAATTTTGTCGGAATTCTTAGTCGCTAAACAGACGATTTATTCATTATATATTATTCATCAAGTAGTTTTGTATTCATACTCTCATTGTGAGGAAATACCAATAATTACAATAATTAAAGATTATTACTTGTGTTAAAATGTATTTGCATATATGTAGTACATGTATAATGCATGAAATTACAAATGGAACATTTCCTTTCATTTTACAGGTAACAAGATTCATATTGGCCAATCAACATGCTTTTATTTTCATTTTACAACTTAAAAGATTCATATTACCCAATCAACATGCTTTTATTTTCACTTTACAGCTAACAAGGTTCATATTACCCAATCAACATGCATTTATTTTCACTTTACAGCTAAAAAGATTCATATTACCCAATCAACCTGCATTTATTTTCACTTTACAGCTAACAAGATTCATATTACCCAATCAACATGCAAAGCTTTAGAATCTACGGGTAAATTCATTATGAAGAAACGAGGAACTATTAGTGCTATGGTAAGCTTTATTTCTAGCAGTGACATCCCGTAATATTCCCGGTGTCTCCAACTCGCTCTGACAATAAAACGCCTTGTCATTTTGTGTGTAACTCATGAAATAGTAGAATTACCCAATGACCGATGCACTGGTGAAAAGGACATTTTTCCTTTAATAAAGATAAAGAAGATTCAGATGCTTGTATCGTTGAAAATATTCTACAGAAATACTCGATACCATAAAGTCTAAAATAAATAAATAGATAAATTAAATAAAAATACAAGTATTCGTTTTCTATGAGTTTAGTATTTCTAATAGCTTCACGAATTCCCGTTCACATTGAATTATTAAAATGACACTTATGTTGTCATTTTCCACTTCCCTCCTTTCAGGTCTGATAAATTTTATTTTTGAACTTGTGGGTATGAACTGCGACACTTCACGCCTGATTACTTCAAGAAGTGCTAACGCACCACGTGATAACGCACCACGTGATTACGCACCATGTGACTGGTATTCCGGCGTGAAGCGTTGCAGTTCATACCCTAATGCATTTTAAAAGATTGAAATTTATGATTAATTTTTAACATTGATCTTACTTTCATTTCTCTCGGAATTCCCCGTCTTTCAAGTAGACGTACTACTAGACTAACAGTATGACATTTAACTTCGGACATGAAAAGTCCAGACTTTTTGCTACCCTTTTTATCAAAGATACAGAAAACAAATTCAGTCTATCTGGTAGGATTATTTTTGCAAATTCTTGTAGTTCAAAGCTAAAGTTACTACGACTTGTACATTAAGAGATATAAGCTCCTAAAAAAAAAAAATCCTGTAGGAGAATGGGGGATTTTTTATCCTATCAAAATCCTATCATTATCCTATGGGAGAAAAAATCCTATAGGAAAAAACTCCTATGTGTTTCAATAGGATAATTAATCCTACAGAAATGAATTAGATTAAATGTCCCAGATAAATATAGTCCTCACTAATAACAATAATTGATTGGATTTAATATCCTATGTTGTCTACTTAAAATGGGATAAGTAATCCATTGGATTTTTATTTGAGACATTTAATTCTAATTCATTTTCTATAGGATTAATTATCCTATCGAAAATCATAGGATTTTTTTCCCTATAGGATTTTTTCTCCCATAGGATATATGATAGGATTTTGATAGGATAAAAAATCCCCCCATTCTCCTACAGGATTTTTATCTTTAGGATCTTATATCTCTTAATGTACACGTCGTAGTAACTTTAGCTTTGAACTAGGAAGATACTGCAAAACAATCCTACCAGATAGACTGAATTTGTTTTCTGTATCTTTGAATAAAAGGGTAGCAAAAAGTCTGGACTTGTCAATGTCCGAAGTTAAATGTCGCACTGTTCAGTATATTTATATCACGATTTATACACGCATTCTTCACATCCGCATCGCATTCATGAGGAAATGACTGGAATTGATATTTTCTAAATATATGAAAGTTATCTTTGCCTTTACATCAAAGGCAAAAACATTGTAAATATAGATATTAACGAATTACATGAACCCTATTGATAAAGTGACAACGATGGTCAAAATACAATATGCATAATGTCGTCTGAAATGTGATTTCACTGAAACACTCTTCTTGATTTAGAACAAGGGCGATGTGACGGCGTATTGGTTGGTGGGGATGGTGGACGAAGGCCAAACGGCTCCCGGAAAAGATGATGAATACAACTTCTGTGTTGACAACATTTCCGAGGACATGCCTGGGGAAATTGCCCCCATTGATCATTACAAACGTGGGCTCGCTATGCCTATAGTCAAAATACCGGAGATTATTATTCCAAGCAAGAAAGACATGCCGCATGACAAGCCGCCTTCAATCACAGGAGTAAAAGACATTCGGAATGACTAACCATACTGAAAGGAAGAGATAATTTGTGCGAATGGTTTTATTCCTTGATTTTGAAATTCAAAATCATATATACAGCTACAATTTGTTTATACTTTATCTTAAAGTATTACATGTAACTGGCTCGACTTTAGTTAGTTGACCTAATTTATGAATGACAATCGAAGAATACGTTAAATATACATGTAGAGCATATTGTACTGTTTAAGAGGTATGACGTAACGCGTTGCATCATGAGATTGTTTTACACGTGTACTTGTCATTTTTGTACAATATAACGTTGTCTAAGGAGCTAAGGATATTGTTAAGATCTATTATCCAACGGAATCACCAGTAACAGTAATGCGTCTTGTGTACTAAAGAACTCAACAGATTACATAAGTTGCCTTTGAGATTTTTCTAGAAAAACAGTCCTGTTATTGACAGCAGACATTCAAATGCTGGTACACCACAATCAAGTTGTCAGAAGAACTTTGTTAATAAGCAAGTTTTAAAAAAAAAACCTAGCACCTCAAATGTTTTTGCCAAGTTTATATGAATAATCAATCCAATAGATGTTTGGTTTCGATATAATGGCGTACATGTATCTCCACACACTGCCAGGGTAGTCACTGATTGGCAGGAAGAAGCTCCACACATGTACACTGCCAGGGTAGTCACTGGTTGGCTAGAAGAAGCTCCACACACTGCCAGGGTAGTCACTGATTGGCTGAAGAAACTTATCTTTTATGAAACAGCAAATGTCTGGACCTGAACTTACTATAAATTTTGTTTTGTGCGGATACCTTAAAGCTGTATGGTCCGATGATTCATCTATAATTTTTTTGTACAAAGTAACTTTAAAGCAGATTAATTAGTGTTTAAAGTTACTAACTTTCCCAAAATCACATGCTCGGAAACATATGCATGTAAAAGAAAACAGAGAGAAGATTGTTTAAAAGCTAGGTAATAGTAGTATAAATAGTAGCGGGAACACATTGAATACATTTGCTGTTAGGTGTCTATAAATAGTTCCACGAACGTGAGGGGAATCCCAACCTGATGTATATAATCTAGATGCAACTGTTTATATTTAGGCCAGAAAAAGCGTTAAACTTCAAAGTTCTAAGAGGTTTTGATAATTTTATATTTCTTTTAAACTTACGGCACAGCAATAAAATACAGAGCTTTACACAGATATTTACCTAGATGAAAGTCTGAACTTGACGCGTGACTGTCACTTGATCCGTAGCCGATTTAAAATCAAATAATTCTGGCGGTCGTTTCGCTATCGTAAACACACGATTACGTTTACGATCACCTTGACGTGCACGTACACGAGCGTTTCAAGAAACCCGTCGCAGCAATTACGCTTGAGATTACAATTTTAAAAGTACTCTTACGCCTGCCTATAATACTCGTAGAGTTACGATCAATATTGGTCGTCAATTACAAGTCGTAACTTTTAGTGAAACATGTCGTGCGTGCTACATCCACCTTTACGATCGCTTAGTGAAACGGTCTCCTGGTTAAAACAGTTGAAATAATGTCTGGCATGCTGTGTAGCCTCATAAATACGCACGTACTATGATTTAAAGTAGCCCACTACAATTTTTAACACTTTTTGACACGTCACAAGATGGTGCTTGAAATGCTTTTTGAAATTGTTTCGATCAACTGTAGCTCAATGGTTAAAGCATTGTGCTGATAAACCGCAAATACCGAGTTCAAATCCGGCAGACTTTTGATCATAATCACTGAATAAATTTTTTGAAAATCATGTTTTTTAAATCCAAAATGGCAAAGCTAGTTTCCATCTTTTTGACATGATCATTGTGTCTTTCATGATCAAATCATTTCGTGCAGTTTTGAGAAATTGGTCCACCTTAACAGTGTTTGTATGAGGTGGAATAAATTGTCGAAATTCGGATCATACAACTTTAAGAAAGATAATAATTTGAACGAATTTACACTTGCAAATCCTATAGAATAAATACGTAATTTAGAATACAAATGTACATTTTTTTTTAATTTTTGCTTGCATTTGCATCATTTGTTAATTCATTGTTGAAAACATGATTATCAAGGCAATAAAATTTATGAGGTAGTACATCTAAACTATGTAATCAATCCCTGCCTGCGACTTCCACTTGAAATATCAGATTGTACCGAACACCCTGTATCTGCACTCTTTATATTTATAATTGTCCAGTTTGACATATTTCTTATTTCAATATGTCTACATGTACCAGATACCGTATAAGTAGAAATTTTAGCGAGGATTTAATTTTGGCATTATTAGCGAGGGATTTGAGATCGCTAAAATTAGATATCGCTAATAATTCAAACCAAATCATTGGCAAAGCTTTTCGACAAAATAGATTATAAAATCGCTAAAATTATTTACCGCTAAAATAAAATACCGCTTTTTCTGGAAAAAACGCTCAATTTGCGTCTCGCTAAAATTTCTACTTATACGGTATATCGACGTAATGAACATTTAATAGTTCTCATTGTAATAAGCGTGTGCAGTATCAAGTTCCCGTGGAAACATTCCAGGACTTGTGGTATGACTCTCATCATAACTGAGTACGGGTTCTTACAATTCTAATTTCAAAACGATGTAACTGCACAGAGATGCACACATATACATGTGTACAATGAATTGTGCTGGGCCTTATCTTTGAGCTTACCAATTGAATAGTGCATAATAAAAGCAGAAATGACCAAACCCAAATAGCAAAGCGAATGTCTTTACGGCCTAATTCACGAACATTTTCCATTACTCTATAATAGTGAAAATTGTTCTCTTTTAAAGGGCAATTATCAATATATTTTCCAATATTCAGGAGGATCGTGCATCCTTAAACAGAAAAGGAAAGCATAATTATGTACAATCGTTAGGGAAACGCATGTCAACTAGATACATACAAAGCATGGAAGCTTCACATCAACAAGCTTAGGAGAGAACACCTTGAAACCGATGCCAACCGAAACCCTTTGGCGAAGATGTCAACTGTTCTGAATTTCACACCGGTCTGTTGCTATTTAAATCATATGATGAAACTAATTGCGGTGTAGGTAGTGTTGAAGGCCATCTATTACTATCCGTTAGTGTTTGTTTGTCATGATTTTAAACGCTATATAATGGAACAAGGAAATGTAGCGGGAGCACGCATGTCAGCAGTAAACAAAGCGCAGTTGTAAATAACCATTTCCGGTAAAAAACCTCCCACTGAAAGTTTTGATTAACTCACTTTTACCAAACTTCTGACTTCCTGATGTGAAACTTTACATTAAATAGCACGTGCACATTATTGCACCAACCAATAGAAGTGTGCCTGTAAATCTCTTTGCCCTTTTCTTTTATAGAACATCAACAACTTATTCAATGAATACGCTGAAGCTAACAGCTATTAACCAGTAGCCAATAACCCCGCAGAAACTAGCGGTAAATAATGACAATCATCAAAATTCTAAGAGTACTCGGGCAGATTATTCAAATGAGGAAATAATCCATCAAAAGTAATACGCTATGAAGTAATAAATAACGTATTGGTAATTGTGATTGATTGTGAATAGCTTATTAAATTTAGCTCGCCTGAACAGTTTAATTGGCACATTATGATTGCGCTTCTCATATCATCTTCGCAAGCCAAGGGTTTTCGGGGAGCGGAGTGGACCGAAAACCCTTGGCTTGCGAAGATGTTCTCATATAGGTTGGTATCGTCTTAAATTTTTGAGTTGATTTGTTTTTACAGGAGCAGAATATGTAGCTTTCTTATGTTTAAAATCTGTATGGTATTGTAAATTCCTGGACGTCCTATGTATATCGGCCATGGAATCTAAACGACTGGTGGCAGACATGTTTCCCGTCTCGCGAGTGTGTGGTACTGCGAGATTCGCACCACAGCGGCTACCCCCGTACCACTCCGGCTATTTGTCGTACTGCGGCAGTACAACTGCACTTGAGTGGTACCAACCTTGCATTGGAGTGGCGCGATACTCGTTCAGAACCCGTGCAAGCTCTCCCCCTTCCCGCGGGGTCGCGAAAATGACACGGCTGACCGTAATGTTGTGAGAGTGTGGTGCTGCAGTTGGGGCGACTATCGCTACAGGCTGGTACTTCCGCCGTGTTCCCCTCCCACCATCGCGATTTCAGCAATCCCGAAAAAATATTTTAACACACAATTAAACCAATAGCAGCCCTCGCAGCCCCCACATTTTCGTGCCACTGTGGTGCGGGGCTCGCAGAATTGCGCGGAAGTGGTGCGAAACCCACGAAAATCGATGGTAGACCGGTGGTACGGGGCTCGTAGCCCTTTTATGACTAAGACATTACGACCTAGCTGCCATAGAATTTTTTGGAATCGTAGGCAAATCGTAGAAAGAGCGCACGACTGATCGCCTAGGGCGTGGGTGATCGCAAGAGCTACTGAGAAAACCGATGGAAAAATAAATTGGCGAAGTTAGCATGTTGTATTACCAGAAAAAAAATCTAATTTTCTTTATTATAGTATTCTTTAATACATGAACACAAATTTGTTGTCTGTGATATGCACCTGTCATACTTAAACTAAAAGCTGACAAGTGCCTTGTCACAAACTGCATCCTAAGGATCTTTTTACCGATATAAACATGATCAATTGAGGATGTTAGATCCGCTTGCATACGTACATGCATACCGTGATGTGGGCGAGCGGACCTAGCTTCTAATTCTAACTAGATTGCCTATGACGCTCCAAATTTTGATTAATATATTATAATGAAGCAAGAGTTTTTGTTTTGAAATTTTATTTGGACTAGTTATGGGCTCTGTGAATTTCACATCATACTCGCATGTATCTCGTTATGTATGCGAGCGGACCTTACATCCTAGGTTGATCATCAGTAAAATGATTCTCAGCACGCAGTTTGTGACAAGGCACCTCTATGCTCTTATTAGCAGAGAGCAACCATTGATCTATTCAGCCTATAATTCTCTTTTTGGAATTTATTGCTTTTTCGCTAACAATAAAGGGGATTTAGTTTAAGTTCAATGGGTGCATCCCCAATATTTGTGTTCATGCATTAAAGAATCTTGGAATAAAGGAAATAGGATTTCTAACAACTTTCTCCGTAACAAATTGAAGTTTTTAAAATTAAATTGGAGTCGTTGCATGTGCATGTAAGGCTTTTTGTGTTGTTCACAAATGACAAGAAATCTTTACCGTCACAAATATATGTTAGTCACTTTTGATGCACCAGATGCGCACATCATTTAATTTTATTTCACGTGATCACCTAGCGCCGATTCTCATTGGTTGAAACACTTTATAAGAATTGAGGTGATTTTTCGATCACGTACCTGAACAACTAGTAAAGTCTAATGAACATTATTTTGTTGTTGTAATATAAAATTAAATGTTAGGAAATAAATTTTATATTTTCTCGGGTGATATGCAGGTTATCACCGAGATTTTAGACGGCAAAACTTTTCATCAATGCGCTTCGCGCATTGATAAGTTTTACCGTCTAAAATTCGGTGATACCTGCATCACCCGAAAAAATATAAGATTCATTTCTTATTTCAACAAATTATGTCTCTTCAGTGATTCTCATACCGAAATGTTGGAAATCCGAAACATGTAATTGAAAGGTTGAAGAGCTGAAAATGGAGTGCGAAATACGTCGGAGAATCAGAGCTATGCCTGAGGGAGATATGATCATTAATTTTAAAATAAATTTTTGATTTTACCACTGCAATGAAATATATATCTGTATTTTCAAGCTACTAACAAAATACATAGCTATTGGACTGTAGAGACCCTTGAGGACTATGAATGTTAAAGTTTTTGAAATGTAGGTCAAAGTTCAAGGTCAGGAGGTCAAACATTTTGGTACCAGCAGAAAGGCCCCAATCATAAGGAACATACGCGTGAAATGTCAAAGCCCTAGTACTTACCTTTCAAATGTTATAGCCAGGCTTAAAGTCTCAGACAGAAGGACAGACAGCGACAAAAACAAGACCCCCCCCCCAATCGTCATCACAGTGCCCCCCCCCCCCCCAATCGGTCGCATCACAGTGACATAAACATCGTGGCGATCGAATTTCATTTTTGGAACACAAGTTTCCCCGTGTCGAAGTTATTTTGTGCATTTTTATTTTTTGTACTCCTGTCTGCTCATTTTGTTTTCTGAAACTTTTAACCCTTGGCTACAACTTGATGATTGGTAAGCTACTAGGGCTTTGATATTTCACGTTTGTTTTCTTTATGTCAAGCCTGTTCCGTTGGTATAATGTTTTACATCCTGACCTTTGACCTACATTTTCAAAACTTTAACATTGCCATAACTTTTGAATGAAAAGTAATGGGGCTTTCTTATTTCACATGTGTATTCTTTATGACAAGCCCATTCAATTGGAACAAAAACTTTTACCTCCGGACTTTGACCTACTTTCAACATTTGTCATAAGTGATAAAACTACTACCAGGTATATTTCACATGTGCATTCCATGAACTAGCCCTTTCAACAAATACCAAAATGTTTGACCTCTTGGCATTGAAAATTTGCCTACTTTTCAAACACTTGATCATTGGCCTTAATGTTTGAATGGTAAGTGATTTACCTTTCATATTGCATGTGTAATCTTTATGAGAAGCCCCTTCCACTGGCATATGGAATCACAGTGCATTAGTGTTTCACAAACACATGATTTAGCGGTGTAACATTTATAAGAAATAATGAAATTCATGACAAACAAGACAACAATCACTTAGAAACAAATGAGAATTTTCACCAAAAAAAACCCCAAAAAAACCAAAAAAAACCAAAAACAAACAAACAAAAAAAAAAAACCAAAAAAAAAACCTAGATGTGTCGGTGCGACACGAATGCCCCCGCCTACAGTGAATTCTAATGAAGGACATTCCTAAGGTTGAAATTGAAAGTTTTTCAAATGCATTGAACTGTGGCGTATCCATATATCAAATTTGAGTTGAATGTGTGCAACCGTTGGAGAGATAATGAACGGAAACGGAAAATTTCTGATTTTTTTCTAAGTTCAAGAAGGTCTAACCCTGTCAAAAATCATTGGACCACGACCAAATTCGAACTTGACCTGCATATTCCTGTGACGTATCCATGTATCAACTTTGAGTTGAGTGTGTGCAACCGCTGCAGATATAATGAACGGAAACGAAAAAATTTTGATTTTTTTTAAGTTCAAGAGGGCTAACTCTGTCAAAAATCATCGGACCATGACCAACTTTCGAACTTGGCCTGCATATGCCTGTGACGTATCCATATACCAAATTTGAGTTGAGTGTGTCCAACCGCTGCAGAGATAAATGAACGGAAACGATTGATTGATTGATTATTTGTTGTTTTTCGTCCCGACGAGAAATTTCACTCATATTGAGACGTCACCATTGCCGGTGAAGGGCTGCAAATTTAGACCTATGCTTAGCACTCTGGCTTTTAGCAGTGAGGGTTCTTTTGCGTGCCACACATGCTGCGACCCGGGACCTCCGTTTTAAGGTCATATCCGAAAGACCCGTGATTCTCACTTCTAAATGCCGAGCTCTTAGCGAAGGAGCAATCACTACCTATTTTAACGTCTTAGGTTTGACGCGGCCGGGTGCCAAGCACGGGGCTCGAACACACGACCTCCCGATCACGAGGCGAGAGCTCTACCACTGAGCCACCGCGACGGTGAACGGAAACGAAAACTTTCTGATTTTTTTCTAAGTTCAAGAGGGCTAACTCTGTCAAAAGTCATCGACCATGACCAACTTCGAACTTGACCTGCATATTCCTGTGACGTATCCATATACCAAATTTGAGTTGAATGTGTGCAACCGTTGCAGAGACAATGAACGGAAACCAAATGATGACGGAATGACAGAACAGGGTAACACTATATGACCCCGGCCATTTTATGGCGGGGGTATAAAAACCAACAAAACAAAGGTTTTTACATCATGTCTTCTCAATCATTTTTCATGCAATCTTGTTCTGGCTTATCCAAAATGGTTCCGTGGGAAACCCGGGTTAGAAGAGGTCCTCAGTACCCCTTGCTTGTCGTATACTAGAGGCGACGAAATGGGGCGGTCGTATACTAGAGGCGACTAAATGGGGCGGTCGTATACTTGAGGCGACGAAATGGGGCGGTCGGATACTAGAGGCGACGAAATGGGCGGTCGTATACTAGAGGCGACGAAATGGGGCGGTCGTATACTAGAGGCGACGAAATGGGGCGGTCGTATACTAGAGGCGACGAAATGGGGCAGTCGTATACTAGAGGCGACGAAAATGATGCGGTCGTATACTTGAGGCGACTAATGGGGCGGTCGTATACTTGAGGCGACTAAATGGGGCGGTCGTATACTAGAGGCGACGAAATGGGGCGGTCGTATACTTGAGGCGACTAAATGACGCGGTCGTATACTTGAGGCGACTAAATGGGCGGTCGTATACTTGAGGCGACTAAATGGGCTGTCGTATACTTGAGGCGACGAAATGGGGGCGTCGATATACTAGAGGCGACTAAATGGGGCGGTCGTATACTTGAGGCGACTAAATAGGGCGGTCGTATACTTGAGGCGACGAAATGGGGCGGGTCGTATACTAGAGGCGACGAAATGGGGCGGTCGTATACTAGAGGCGACGAAATGGAGCGGTCGTATACTAGAGGCGACGAAATGGGGCGGTCGTATACTTGAGGCGACGAAATGGAGCGGTCGTATACTAGAGGCGACGAAATTGGGCGGTCGTATACTTGAGGCGACTAAATGGGGCGCGTCGATACTAGAGGCGACGAAATGGCGCGTCCTTCGGATGAGACCACACAAAACCGAGACCCCGTGTCACAGCAGGTGTAGCACGATAAAGATCCCATCCTACTCAAAGACAATGAGCGCTGAGCATAGGCCTAAAGGAGTAGGCCCACGAAGGGTGGGAATCTGCCCTGTAAAATGGTACAAATTAAAGTAAAGTTGAAATTTCAAACAAATTTTTTTCTGCAAAATGATAGCCCATGTATTATAGTTTATCAGGGTGGTAAATTTTTGGAGTTTTACATTGGTGTATCTAAGATTTAATACCCCAAACATCATGAAATATCCTAAATTGCAAGAATTTGCTTAAAATCGCCACATTTTTGTGATAAAACGAAAAAAAAAAAATTATAGAGCACAGGCTTGGACCAATTTTATTTTTTGGCAGTTTAAATATTGATGCCAGGAAGGTTCGAATTTTATAACATTTTCTTGGTCCAAGCCTGTGGTCTATAACGAATTTTCGTTTTTATCACAAAAATGCTGCCTTTAATCGTGACTGTTGAAACCCCTGAAACAACTATTTATTTATAAGTAGTCTGCCTCGATTCCAAACCTGATCATACGCAGAACAAGCTCTTGCGTATCGAATAAGTTGAGACATACACACCATATGCAGGTGATGATGGAAAATTGCTACATAAATATGGGAAGTTGACGATGGAGAAGCTGAAATCGTCCCGTTTGTCATAAAGTTGAGTTATTAGTTTGCCGTTAATATTAATTAAAACACAGGACATTGTTTGTTCAATCTGATAAAAAGAAGTGCAGATGCACTACTAAATTTGGTCATACCTCTCCTTCTTAAAAGAGCGGCATACGGCTTTTCACATGCCGATCTGTCGGTATTTCTCTCACACATGTCCCCATGCAACTGATAACTGGGGAACGCTTCACTTCAGAGACTGCTGAGAAAAATAAGCATACAGATCACTATCATCTCTTACAGATGATACCCATTGGATGAAGGTCAAGGTCACAACCTTAGTATCTATGAATTTTATATGGTGAAAAATGTCTATATTTTGAAGACAATAATTTTTGTTTGACACTAAACGTTCTTGTAAAGTGTCTTATTATAATATACAGTTGTATGCAATTGCAATTTATGCAATCATGCTTTGCCTTTTTAAATTTCGTTTTCTGGTACTGCCATTTTCTGCTCAAAACACAAATATTTCCTTCATTTTGAATATGTCTCTTTGAAAGAACGCAGGTGATAGCTTTTCCCCCTATCTACATGTTTATAATCGTTGCTGTGGTGTTAAATGTCAAGATAGTAAAACTCGATGCGTTATTTTTTCCTATCTGATCGTTGCTGTAGACTAGTGTTCTTGTGAAAAGACTAAGAACTCGATGCATATATTGATTTGAAAATACATCTCTAAAGTATCCGCAAACTTTACTTTATGCCAATATAATTACGTTATCGCCTAAAGCTAAGCGATATAAAATTTTATTAATCAACAATGGGCAATGAACATATCTATAAATTCATATCAAACCAAATTTTCTGGCAATAAAATCCTTTATTTTAACCAGAAGTTCTAGTAAATCTAGTCATTGATAGCGGTAACAGTTTTTGGCATTGCTTGAATGCCACGTACTTCTAGAGGTTGATTAATTGAGTTTTGTATATTAAGTCATTGCCATCCTGGAAGTACCCAGTCTTAAGCTGCTGAGATAAGGCCTTATTTTCCCTTCATTTTCATTTGCATGGATTTAGAAGTTTGTACTTCATTGATCTTAAACAGGATGAAAAGAAACGCTTAAAATGTCCCTAGAGGATTTCATTAATCCAACTTTAATTAAGATTTGGGAAAGTTTCAATGGATGCATAGTTTTCCTTACTTAAGGTGAAAATTTATTAATTAAAGGACGCATAACGATATCTGAAAATGTTTTATCAAGCCACATTGTATCAACTGGTCTTACAGAGCTTCAATAATAGAGGGAAAAATCATTAAGTAGAGCATATATAGGCTTTTCTGCTGCGTTTGTAAGTTGAGGTCTACATTGCTACAATAAGGCGGGAAAAGATTATCGATGGTATATAATAGAATATTCATGCTGTCACGTGGTCTTTTATTCTTAAAATGACCATTCCTAGTAGGCAAAATATGCTTCGTTTTCTTTTCAGTCCATCAAATACCCTTAACGACTTATTAGGACATTACAATTTAAGTTACATAAATTTAAATTGATTGCTGTCTGATGTGTTTCATAGCAATTGTTAAGCCGTTTTTCATTAACTGATTTGACAACAGATTACTCCGTTTACATGATCAAGACAATGGGTTCACGACGGGTGTAACCGGTTAACAGGGAATGCTTACTCCTCCTAGGCATCTGATCCTTAATTTGTTCAAAACCTATTACTGGATAAAAACAAAAAAACTTGGCAAGCCATGTATAGGTATTAGACGATGTCTTATCAATTAACAATTGTCCATTTGATATATCCTGACGAACTCGAATATAAAGGACACCACAGAATCTGACAGATCAGCTTCATATTTGGATATTTTACTTAATATTGACTGTAATGGCAGACTGACAACTACATTATATGATAAACGTGATTACATTGCAATCGTCAACTTTCCTTTTCTATGTAGTAATGTACCACTATCACCTGCTTATGGTGTGTATGTCTCTCAGTTGATTCGATACGCTAGGGCATGCCATGCGTATGAAGACTTTTTAAAGCGAGGCCAACTACTAACAAAAAAGTTGATGTTGCAGGGTTATAACGAATCTCGTTTAAAGTCATTATTTCGCAAATTCTACGGTCGCTATAATGACCTTGTTTGCGATTACAAATTATAACTAAGTCATATGTTGACTGATTTGTTTCATACCCTTTGTTAGACTGTCATTCTCGTACTAGATTTGACGACGGGTAACCCCGTTTACTTTGTTTCGACTACGGGCCCACGGCGGTGTGACCGGTCAGCAGAGGATGCTTACTCCTCCATGGCACCTGATCCTGCCTTCGTTTTTGTCGAAGGTCCGTGTTGGCCCTACACTCGATTTTGTATGTGTTTTTTGGGACTTTGATTAACGTTTGATACATTGTTACTTCGCTATTTTATATATATGGTTTTGGGGATTATGGTTATTTATCTATTTCCTGAGATCAATTATAGATTCAAAACGTAACATATATCATGAAAGTCGAGTGTAGGGCAACACGGACATCCGACAAAAAGAGAATGCAGGATCAGGTCCCATAGAGGAGTAAGCATCCTCTGCTGACTGGCAACACCCACCATGAGCCCTTATCCATCGTCAAATCTAGTACGAAAATGACAGTCTAACAAGGGACATTTAACAAATCAGTCAACATATGACTTAGTGATAATTTAAATCGCAAACAAGGTCAGTAGAATTTGGGAAATGAAATTCGGTATAACTCTGGAATATCAATTTTTTTAGTAGTTGGCCTTGCTTTTAAAAACTTTAATGTCTTCTTTTTAAAGCGAGGTCAACTACATTGTACTAACAAAAACGTTGATGTTGCAGGGTTATAATGAATCTCGTTTAAAATCTTCATTTCGCAAATTCTACAGTCGCTATAAAGACCTTGTTTGCGATTACAAATTATCACTAAATCATATGTTGACTGATTTGTTAAATGTCCCTTGTTAGACTGTCATTTTCCTACTAGATTTGAGAACGGGTAATCCCGTTTACCTTATTTCGACTAAGGGCCGATGAGCAGAGGATGCTTACTCCTCCATGGCACCTGATCCTTTTCGCTTTTGTCGGAGGCCCGTGTCGCCCCACACTCAACGTTGTATATGTGATTAAGTTGAACACGATGTTAACTTCGCCTGTTTATATATAAATCTTATACGGTACCAATTTTTATGCACCAGATGCGCATTTCGACAAATTATGTCTCACAGTGAAAATGTCCAGTAACTAAAATACAAGACTAACCTGGATTGGATGATTGATGTTGGGTACAAAAATCAATTATTTTATGATCCTTGCTATATGTATATGACACCAGAACTCCCATGTCGTTAATAATCTCGGCTTTAACGTTATACCAGTTTTTACGTTTATGGGTCGAGGTTGCTGGATTGCGTCATATTAATACTAATTTGTAAAATTTATATTCTCTTTGCATTTCTGAAGACACCATGACTATATAATATACCTCAAGTTATATCCGTTGAATTTCATAATTAATTTGATCCCCAAAAGTGTATCCCAACGTCTTCAAAACAAAACATTTCTGCACAAGATACATGGGTCTATCATATCTTTGAATATCTATATTTTCATGAAAGTTTTACGGAGAACGCTACAGAAATGTTTAGGGCGAGAAAGACGCAGAATAATAAGAACCGAACAAAGCTTTGTTTTTAAACATACCTATCCCCATGTTGCTATATCGAAAAGGATTAACGTTAGTTTTAGAATGTCTGTAATGAGAGTGAAAACATTGGTTACCTGAAACATAATAATAAGCTTCATTTGCCTCCAGGCTCAGGGTCTAAAAATAATTTCATATATATCCAGAGATGATTGATGGCCTTGTGAGATTCTTAATAAAGGGAGACATTATTAGTTATATGGATTCTTGGCAGGGTATATGGAATCATATTCCTTGTCAATGTTTATATTCTCCCGAGCCGCCAGGGGAATATGGACTAATGTAAAAATCAAAGAGAGGGAAGGGAAGGGGCAGAGCCCTGGAGAAAAGAAAAGGAAAGTTGGGTGATGAATTTTTTGAAAACAAATAGGCGAAGGTAA